>LD347726.1:266350-288052 GCA_001465055.1 Ptychodera flava
CCCCTCTATCTCTCCCTCTCTCTCTCTCTCTCTCTCTCTCTCTCTCTCTCTCTCTCTCTCTCTCTCTCTCTCTCTCTCTCTCTCTCTCTCATTAACTCTTTCCTTAACTACAGTGACTGTATCATTCCAAGAAATGCACTGGGATTCACCTTTGAGAAATCACCTTACCTACGCACATTCTCGGCCCGAAACCAAAGGGCAGAGACGTTAAAAGATTGATTTTGTCTTCATTTCTTTTCAGCCATCTCTCAGGGATGAATTTTGACGGTTCCTTGTAAGATTTCGGGTTTCTCCCGGACAGATAGAACAACAATATGAAAGGCGTCTGTAATTTAGGAGAGAATCAAAAAGTTATAATAACTATCGTTAAAAATGGGGCACAGAGAGGTTAAAACTCCACTTTCAGCTGAAAAGATGTATCAATATTTCACATTTACAAATCTCCATCATAATAAACCAATTTAGTAATAGAATAGTTGAAATTGAATTTTCCACTGTCACAGTTTCTTGACTGTGCAAAGGCCATAATTAGCGACCCTGGTGACTGCATCCCTTTTACGTTTGTGAAGGCCTCAAAGTGGTCCCCGACTTCAAAGTGGTCCCCGAAGTTGTAATTGAACTAAATTTTTACGCAGTCCAGGGATTTTTTCATTCATATATTTGAACAAAGTTGTTGAACTTTGTAACATTGCCAATACTAATCAGTTATTTTGGTCCTTTTTGATATATGCACTCACTTTTATTAGTTTTTCAAAATTCCGATGCATTTTACCATGCGAAACCAGCCCAAACTGCACGTCAATTTTTTTCACCTGGTTAGGGTGTCTCATATTAGCATCATGGGAGCTAGCGCTGTACACGGTCAAGACCTGGCGACAAACCGATCACTGTACGAATCTCCATTGTCTACCAGTACCCCATCAACCTTAACCAATATCTGAGTACCAGCTCAAACAGTCATTAGTTTCAACCTTGTTGCTCGACGTTATATTTCACGCGAGTACTGATTGTCTTCATCCAAAATCAAATTACACTGTGTGAACTTGCACAGAAACATCGCAATTCAGCCATTGGAACGATGGTGGCTCTGCGTACGATGCTGTGTCGTGTTTTTTTCCAGCGATATAAGCTGCTGTACCTCTATTTGCCAACTTAGATTTGTTTTACCTGTCCGTGGTATTTTGGGGGAAAGGGTTTTAAACACAGTTTGTCAGGAATTTAGGATTATAGTTGGAAGAATAGAAATATACTCCAACACCCGACCCCAGCCCACTAAGCCCCAGGGCTGTAATCTGTATCGTACACGCACAGGAAAGCAAATTTAGCTGCAAGTGCATAGAGTAACCCACGGGCCGCGGCCGGTTTTTTCGGTCGATTTGACTGAGTACAACACGACAGAAAAAGTCGACGCACTGCCCGTGGGCTACAAGTGTTGTAGATTGTCAACTTTTAGTACTGAATAAAGAAAATAAGTTTGACTCCAAAAGTGTCCTTTTATCCTCAAAGTGGCCCCGGGGAAATTCGAATAAATGTACACTCTGTCTGCTTTATTCAATTTCTTTTTGCGTAATTGAAGGAATATTCTAACTTGAAAAATGTAACATGTGACCTGTGAAGTATCACGTATTAAAAGGACTATAGTACACTTCCTTGGATTTTTGTCAACTTTTAGTATTGAATAAAGAAAATCAGTTTGACTCCAAAAGTGTCCTTTTGGCCTCAAAGTGGTCCCCAAAAACTTGGGATAATTCTACGCTCCGTCTGCTATTTTCAACATCGTTTATGTTATAGAAAGAATGTGTTGATTTGAAAAAAGTAACATGCGACCTGTGAAGTAACAGGTATTAATAGGACAATAGTACACTTCCTTGGATTTTTTCAACTTTAAGTATTGAATAAATATAAGAAAATCAGTTTGACTCCAAAAGTGCCTTTTGACCTCAAAGTGGTCCCCGGAAACTTGGGATGATTATGCGCTCTTTCTGCTGTTTTCAAAATCGTTTATGTTATAGAAAGAATGTGTTGACTTGAAAATATAACATGCGACCTGTGAAGTATCAGGTATTAATAGGACTATAGTACATTTCCTTGGATTTTTTTCAACTTTTAGTATTGAATAAAGAAAATCAGTTTGATTCCAAAAGTGTCCTTTTGACCTCAAAGTGGTCCCCGAAAACTTGGGATGATTTTACGCTCTCTCTGCTGTATTCGATATCGAATTGTTTATTGAATTGTTTATTCAACCAGATAAACGGACAATTACAAGAAAAATATTACAGTCACTCTGAAAGTATGACTTTATCTGGTTTGGACCATAGAAATAGTCCATAAGGACTAGTCGAGTCCATGGCCCACTACTCAGCTAAAAACTGCAAACGATGATGCCATAAAGGGCTCAAGTAAGACAAAAATACATATCGGAGATAAAGAGGAAATAAAATACATTAGATACATAAACAACTCAAGAAAAAAGATACATATTGTTATATGTTCATTAAGTAGTTTCTTAATTCTACTTTGAAACTTTGTCTACACGTTGTTTGCTTAAATGAAGAAGGTAGAGAATTCCAATGTTTAATTGCTGCATACTTAATTTTGTGTTGTGTGACTGTAAGCCTTGTTTTAGGAATACAATAATTGCTATGCTCTACTGATCGTGTAGAGTACCCATGGCGAGGAAGTTCAAAACAATTGTTAATAGTGATTGGAAAACCGTTATTTTTGAAATCAAAAACAAAAAGGCAAGAACAGTAATTACTTAGTTTAAAAATATGAAGGATGTTTAGTTGACGAAAGAAGGGATTTGAGTGGGCATGAAAATCAGAACAAGTAATCAAACGGACAATTTTTTTTGTAGGCGGTAAATAGGTTCAAGGAAAGTAGTGTAAGTATTTCCCCATATTTCTAAGCAGTACGTTAAGTGTGGTAGAATGAAGGCATTGTAGAGTTGAAGTAGGATAAACTTTGGAACGAAATGTCGAAGACGTAGGATAATTCCAACTTTGGGGGTTATTTTATTTATCACATTCTTAATGTGTGGTTTCCAGGAAAGGGAACTGTCAATTGTTACACCAAGATAACTAGCAGATGAAGCTTCCTTAATCTGTTGATTTCCAAGGTATAAATTACCGTGTAAAGTTACACGTTTTTGACGTGTTTTAACTACCATGTAATTAGTTTTTTCTGCATTAACAGTTAATTTGTTCGCCATGCACCAGTCATTGATTTTATGAAATTCACTATTTATATGGTTGAGATGTAGTGTTTGAGAGTCTAAAGATTTAAAAACATTAGTGTCATCAGCAAAAAGTCTGAAATTAAAGTAGCTAGTAGAGTTATTGATGTCATTGATATATATCAAAAAAAGAGTTGGCCCTAGAATGGAACCCTGTGGAACTCCACATGTTATTTGACGTGGTTCTGACGCTTTTCCATCTATTACAACTGAATGCTTGCGATTTTCAAAGTAATTTCTAAACCAAAGTAGTGGGTGACCTCTTATTCCATAAAATTCAAGTTTTTGTCAAAGTATATCATGGTTGATAGTGTCGACAACTATACCAACAATTGTGCAACCATTATCCATTTGATCTGTTAATTCTGCAATAATATCTGCCAGGGCAAGTTTGGTGCTATATTTCTTTCTAAAGCCATATTGAGTTTGTGAGAGAATGTTATGTTTTTCGAGGAAGGAGATAAGCTGCTTATTTACAAGTGTTTCAAAAATTTTGCTAAAGACAGGTAAAACTGAAATCGGTCTATATAGTTCCCAACATCAAAAGGAGACCCCTTTTTATAAAGAGCTGTAATTTTGGCAAATTGAAGTGCATTTGGAAAGTAACCATGAGCTAAAGAAAGGTTGATAATATGTGCTAGGGGACTGGAAATGTGATCAGCAGCATCCTTGACTAATAAAGGGTGAATATAATCATGACTGGTGGCCTTTTTTGGATCTATGGAGCGTAATTCATTAACGACGTCACTTGCAACAACAGGATGAAAGAAAAAGGACCTATTGTGGTTTCTCCTAAGATATGTTGATTTTAAAATTGAACATGCGATCTGTCAAGTATCAGATATTAATAAGACAAGAGTACACTTCCTTTTTGTCCAACTTTTAGTTTTAGTATTAAATAAAGAAAATCAGTTTGATATCAAAAGCGTCCTTTTGACTTCAAAGGTGTCTCCTGAAAATTCGGATAATTTTACGCTCCGTCTGCTGTATTCAACTTCTTTTAGGTAATATATTACTTCAATCGCGTCACTTTGTATGGTAGGTATTGGATATTTTTGTAAAAAAATATAAAGAAAAATAGCCCCCTCCTTTAAAAATTGGCCTCGAGTCCTATGTGTAGTTCATATCTGTGCATTCGTAGCACAATGCTGAGGCGTATTGATCGCATTCGTGTCAAGGGATATCGCTTCAGAACCGCTGCTAATCTGTCCATAGACCTTTTCCATAGTTTACTACTATACCAATCAGTTTTTTTTTTATTTACCTCACAAAATAATGAAATAGCTTAGTCTTTGAATAAATGAACATGTACCTACTTTATCTCTGACTATCTATGACTCATCTCCTACTTCTGTTAATTACGCGTACGTATGTGGTAACATCTAATTTCAACCGTTTTTAAGAGCCGTCGACTGTTTCTGCTCGGTTCTGAACTTTTGACAGATCCAACGTATTCAATACGTTTTACGCGAGAGGGCAAACGTTGCAGAGTTCGTGGACGTCGGCTCACGGGAAAATGGTTGAAAATACATTTTTTTATATTATCGAGGTAGCTAGCAGAAGTAGACAACGGGTCGTGAACCGGCCAGTATTATAGTCACGGTCGAAGTAAACTACCAAAATGTCTATGAGGCCTTGTGGCGATGAATTATTGATCCGCAAGCGCGATTGATACGCCACAGCACTGCTGCAAATTGTATTTCATATCCGTTTATGTATTTAAAAGCAGCGATTAGAATGACTTCCAAATGTCGATATGACTTCAAATGAGTCATTTTATAGATATGTCATGATTGATATAGACACTAGCCCCCCCCCGCATTGTTAATTCTGTGCTCAGCCCTTACTTTGTACATTTTTTCCCAACTTTAGGTATTAAATAGCAGCTGATTTTACATCAGAAATGTCCATGTGACAACAAAAGCGTCCATTATGCGGTAGGTGTCGTCAGACTTGAGTTTAACCCCCTATCTTACCAGACATTTAGGATGGGGACCACTTTGAAGTCGGGGACCACTTTGAGGTCTTCACATACGTTTGGTCATTTCAATTTTCTTATATTCCAAGGGAAGCCAGAGTTTGCCAGTTGCGTAATGACAATCAAATAGAAAGGGAGTTTCATTTTTGTTTAGTTTGTTCAGTGTATACTGACATAAGAAAACGTTTTCTTCCGTCTTACTGCCATGACTTACCAACAGAAACGAAGTTTGTGAATCTTCTCAGTTCACAACATCCTAGTACTATTGTCAATTTAGGCCTTTCTAAGTTCATCTTTTATATTTTCAGCCGAAGAGAAAACTTATTATCCACGAGCAACAATGTATAACTGCCCCTAAGTTTGTCTGTATTATTTTTACAAGGATTGTAAGAAAGGCCGGTGGCCTATATTACTGAATAAACATTATATATATATATTAAATTGATCAATTTTCTTATCCCCATGGTAGGCCGGTCCTTGCTCTTCTTTAAGCGGCTGGCTGTTAAGCTGCAGATGTGCTAAACATAGAACCTAGCTGCGTCTATTAGGCTTGCGACAGTCAAAGTTCCGCAATTCAAGTCAAAGAATTAATGGCCGCTGACAATGCCAAAAGTCGTATTGTATAGATATTCTGGTACACACTATTTCAATCCAAGTTATTTGATGAAAAGTAAAGGACTTCTTCTTACTTATTTTCATAAAAGTAAATAGACGAATTAGAAAACGTTCTATCAAAAGTTTCAGCTACTGTCCCCTTTGAAAGCTCTTTTTTGTTAACTTTCGACTGTCAGTAGACCAGTCTGATGCTATATTGTACATACTGTGCGCATTATTATTCCGAATTAAGATCACATAAGGCATTTTGGCATTCTTAGAGCCCGAAGTAAATATTATTCTTTGTAGCCACGTTCTGCATAACTGACAGAGACAAAGTCATTAACCCTGCAGAGCATGACACAAACCTTTCATGAAAATCAGTAGAGCCCAAAAGAAAATGTGCGCCTCCAGCCATGTTTCTATGAACGTGTCCCGTTTTTTTTTTTTTTAAATGGTGAAAATTCTAAGGAGAGAAAGTGTGTTCTCGTTGTCATGACAAGGCGGGACCAGACTCGACTTATACTCACCCCAGCAGGAATGTTGTATCCTTCTAACACAAAGTCTTTGTCCAGGATTCGGGTAACGTTCGGTATGACTGGATTTAGTCTGAAATTGAACACGGGTCGAGCAGGAAGCGAAGCAGAAGAAGTTATGAAACTTTGTCTATTATAAGTAAAATTATCTGACAATGAAAAATTAAAATAAATATATGGCGCTAAATATCATTCATTCAAATGAGCAACAGATGAATTTGTATGTAAATATTAAATCCATATTTAATGAGTAGTCAAATCTTAATCAGCTATATCTATTGATGAATTGTTCAGAATTGGAAAATTTGTTTGTTTTTTTTCATCCGACACGCAGAATTTGTTAAACTTTTCTCTACGACCTGTTTTGTATTGTCCGATATCCTTACTGGCAATTGAATTTCAGTCACTCGTCAAATGTAAATTACATTTTGTACACAAGGGCCAGGCATCATGTTGGTAAGGCTTATTTAAGGCGTGTTTTAGAAATTGTCATGAGAAATTATACTTCTTCATTTTGCAAGGAAAAATAATGAAAATATTGCTAAAAGTTGCAGCTGTTGTCCGTTGAATTTTATCCAGCCATCTTGTAATCGATCGAAGGATGAAATCAGCAAAGCCTTAGAGGGGGGGGGGGACTCCACTGTGTACGCGAATGTACCGCCCATTGGTAAATTTTTCACGAAAAAGATGCCTCAACATCGATCAGTTTTATATAACAATTGGTCATCTCCGTGGAATAATCATGTGTAGATATTTTTAACTTGACCGTGCCATCCCGTATAGAAATATTGTTAGTACCCCCCGGAGGGGGGGGGGGCAAAGCCTCATCAAAGCGACATTGTGTGCAAGTGAAACAAGGTATTCTTACACATTACAAGAAAATTCCTAAAAATCTATTCTGTCCTTGTAACAAACACTTTTCTTCCTGTGTGTCTGCTAAAACATTCACATAATTTGAACTAACCTCAACGTTTCATTGATGATCGCACTGACATACGGCAAGTCTTTCATGTGTTCATGGGAGGCTGGTTCACCCTTCGGAACAACTCGTCTTATTTCTTCGTAAAGTCTTGCCTGTATTGCAGGATATTGTCCAAGGTAATACACTATCCACTGAAATAAGTTGCTAACCTGAAACAGGAATAAATATATATATATATATATATATATATATATATATATATATATATATATATATATATATATATATATATATATATATATATATATATAAGTACTTCAAGGGCAAAGCAGTATTGACCGTAACTCGTTTCAATCTTTGGCAACAAACTGATAGATTCTGAACTCGGCTACTTCGAGTTAATCGCTTTGTTGAAGTGATTTATTTCAAAAATTTATCCAAGTCCACTTGAATTTCAAAAGAAACGATGTTGAGTAAAAAAAATCAAGTGTAGTGTTTTACAGCTTTGCCAACACATCTCTGTCACGATGTTGTTCCGAGATACTTGCAAGGCCTTTACGTGGTGGCAGTATGCTTCATGGTTACATCGCTGCGGGGAAGACAGTAGGCAGGGTTGTCATGTAGTTTGATTTGAACGATGGATTTTCAAAGGACGGAATCGGAAATATTTCGTAGGTATAACGTTGGGAGAGGACGCTTTCCTGATGAGCAAAGCAGGATCTGAATGTGGGCGCTGTAAGAAAGGACCTCCCTGTGGATAGTTGGAGGAATGACCCGTACATAAGAATTTATCATCCTACTTCTTTATTTATAGATGCATCGTTCATTGTTGACAGAGAGCGGCTGAATCATGTTATTTGTTGCCCTTTCATATTTGGGATTGATAAAAGCACATGTTTATTAAACAAACATGTAACCTGTCGACAAACAATTTTGCAGTCAACACAACATACCGAGTCAACGGCTGCGAGTAATACTTCTGTAAGGGTAGAATAGATCTCATCCATGGACAGGTCACTGTGCAGCAACATGTGCGATACCACATCTGTTACCGAGTCATCGAGTATTTCCTCTCTCCTTCCTAACGTTTCAAGTCCGGAGGCTATCCTGTTGACGTTTTGTATCGCTGCAAGATATATCGAAATGCCACGAAAAGTCTTTGAGTATGCGCCTAGAACTTGAAAGACTTAAACTTTTGCTCAAACTTTCCTAGATGAAACTTTCAACCATTCTCTTACCAAATTATCAATTAAAATCGGGGGAGGGGGTCACCGTGTAAAGTTTGGAACTAGCGAAACAAATTGCCCAACATTTTGCGATACTCGAAATTCAAAATGGCCGCCCTCCCTGTGTTAATTCTATATATGGGGAAAATTCAATTTCGGATTTTCAAAAAAACTGAGATGGTTAAAGTTTTTCTTTCTCCAAAAGCTTTAAAATGAGCTCCCACAAGTGGTAGATATAAAAAGAATTGTAGAGATTTGAGAATCCGACTTATCTGTCCCCGAGGCGCGTTCTACCTTAAGTAATATGCAATATTTGCCTGTCAAACTAAAAGAGTAGAGGTTTATAATGCAATGGCTAACATCATACAACGTCCCTACTGCAGTTTTGGCTCAGATGTCGTCCCAGCCCCTTTTGTGTTGTTGCCATGGTTCCGCCTTCGCAGCAGCTTGGACGGCGGCTGGAAGTTTGAATAGCACTACTGAAGTTTTCAGCACGTCACGGATTCCCCGAGCGCAGTCCCTTGCGCCCTGTGTTGCACCATCCGTAAGGAGATGGGCTCGTTCACCAAACAAAATGGATACCACCGCTGCAAAAAATAAGGCAAATAATTGTGCGCGATTTAGCGGGAAAGGGTTTTCGATGATATTTTTAATTAATTCTGTTCTATAAAGCAAACAAATTTCCATACATTTCTCCATAAACCATGAGAAAATACGAAGTATCAATCTTGCAATCTGAAACACAACGCATTGTGTTTTGTATGCAGTGTCATTTTCGACAAACGAATCCTGGTCCGGACCAAAATTGAACGTTAGACATTTCGTACATTATGATGTGTTAACAAACTGAATACTAGACATTTCGACATGTAGACCAAGAAAGTGTCTTCACAAACAGAGCCTAGATGTCGAAATACATGATTACAGCAAGATATGAAAAGTTACAGTTAATGGACGTTTAAAGGTTTTGTCAGCTCAATCGATGCAATTGCTGCCAGTAATATATGACGTCGCTGCGTCTAGTATCTTCCACACCATCTGTACAACACTCGTAATTGTACAGAGTCTTGATATACATTGATTAAATCATCTCTGACCAGTGAACATTGCTATATCAATTCTGCAAACAATCTACATGTAATGACAATTCATATATATAGTTAAGTTTTCGTACGATGACAGTAAAAATCTTAGTCTTGATTTCCTGCCAAGATGCGCCCGCTCGGTCAAGATGAATTTTACATTTTGATTATATCAAGAACCTTTCACTTCGTCTAAAGAAACTATAGCATATCTAAATATAGTTCTGACCTTGATTCTGGACTTGCATTGTAGTCACATCTATTGTATTCGACATGCAGTTAATTCTATTCATTCTGTGTTTCGGAACAAAGTCTCTGCAATGATTTCTTCAACGTGCTACTGTCATTGTTAAGGCTGTCTTCAGGTCAAGGTCAGCTTTTCTCATCGGTCAATTTTGCACCGTCGAGACGATGATTGTCTTGAAAACCACACCGCACGAGTTGAAGTCTGCCTTTAAATACACTATTGTCCATTTGGTTGCTTGTATCGATGAATATGTTTGTGATTTATCCAAAATAAAATTAACGGACATTATTCGTTTCTTGCGATAGAGTACGGGACCGGTTGCCATGGTTACTGGTCTGGTCGCTGAAACATTACTGACTCGTGGTGGCGATTTTCATCGACCTTTATAGTTGACCTATTATTTTTGTTCTATATTTTATTTGGCCTACCATTTAATCATCCCATAACCAAAGAGATCCTTTAGTAACAACCTGCCAAAACTTATAATGATGTTTTTTCAATGTTAGATATTTTGAAGGAAGAAATCCTATAACATCAGAATAAAATTAACACAATTACAGAATGTCGTTTGGTAGGGGATTTAGCCCATTGGTTCGGATCGCTCATGTTTGAACGATAAGTGAAAAGGTTACCGTGGGTTATGAGTTCAAATCCGATCGAGAATTAACGGAATTTTTCAAAAAAGTATTAGTTATGGGGCCCCATATTAAATTTGCTACCGCGAAACCAGGGATTAGAACAACATGTCTTTGACAACATGAAGGAAAACGATACTAGTCCCCCTTTTTTAAACAGGCTTTGAAATAATGTAACTTACGCGCTGAATAAGCCAAGAGGGAGAGATTTCGTCATTTTATAGTGCCTCCAACCATCTGTAATGTCATATCGCTCATTCAGTCGTCTTGGATATTTTCCTTCGTTTTTGCAGACTAACGCAAAATCTTCATGGTCTGTTAAATACACGATGGTGGTATCCCCGAATTGTCTTTTAAACACAGGCCCGTACTTTCTTTTCCACTGTTCGTACGTCTTCCACGGCCTCTTCTCCGCGTTTCGAGTTCGCCAACCCTTCAAAGCGTAGGACACTCGGCTGCTAAATTTGTCTGAGCCCTCACCCGGCATTTCGCTGAAGGGTTTTACGCGGTCAACTTGTTGTTGTAAGGGCGAGTTGACAGAAGTGGCGCAGCGCACATGCGTGGGGTGTTCTCGGAGAGTTTTGACGAGCCCAGTGAAGAGCGGTGTACGGGAATACAAAGTCCTGGATCTCGTATTAACCAGCATCATTTTCGGCAGCTATCATCTGTTAATGTGAGCTGGACAGTGTTTTTCGCTTGTAGGAAGGAGAATGGGGAGCTCTCATTAATAGACGAGAGAGGGGGATTTTTGCATACTAATATGGTATCAACCAAATCTTCAGGGAACTTTCTCGTTAAGTCGCGGTGTCTTTCATCATTGTAAAACAACAAGAAAAAGTGCAGTTCCACTGTAATTCAAGAATCAACATATCCGTTCAAAGGAAATATGAAAACTGCAGCATCTCACCAACAAGCCACCATCATATACACGTGCAAACTGAAGTCCATTTGTGAAGAAAATGTTTATATCCTCGACATACCATAATTTATCGTCAATTAAACTTACGATGCATAAAAGTTTACTCGTATGTCAGCTTTTGAACTATAATCGTTCAAAAAGTTGTTTTTTCCTGTGTTATTGGTAACCCTCTTCAGTTTACTACACGTAAAACCCCTAACTTTCCCTGACATCTGAGCGCACGTCCTATAGTGTTCAGAAAAGAACTGTTTGAACTGCTGATTGTGAAATGCAGGCTCAAGGCTAGTCACTTGTCATATGATTGACCTCAGCACATTCGGTCAAGTTCTCCCCTTTGTCCCGGGTCAATTTGGTAGCGTACAAACAAATATCCTTGCAG
The DNA here is from genome assembly GCA_001465055.1 of Ptychodera flava. Classification (NCBI taxonomy): domain Eukaryota; kingdom Metazoa; phylum Hemichordata; class Enteropneusta; family Ptychoderidae; genus Ptychodera; species Ptychodera flava. The sequence goes on from LD347726.1 coordinate 278,104, forward strand.
TTCACAGGCATTATGTGTGTGTTGTCATGCGAATCTGTGACGTCACAGTATCGAAGGACGCGTTATTCAGGTTGACCCTTCCGAAACATCGTCACTTCGTGTATATAAGAATCAATGAACAATGAACGAAACACTCCGTGTGACTCAAAATTTACAAGAGCATCTTATACTTCTCAAACTTTTACGCTGACGACGGAATAAAGCCTAGAAAATGTATATCGATGAAAGACGCCCGAAAATGTGATATAGGATTAATTATTACACCTCACTCATTAAGCGTGCACCGCCATTGGTTAAACACGACTCATGTGACATGTAAAAGAACGTGATGATGCCCTCTGCGAATGTGATGATGCCCTCTGCGAACTTGATGATGCCCTCTGCATTTGATATTACATGGATGACGTCATTTTACTTACTGCGCATCCTTTCTGCGCAGAACAAATTGTCGTTCGCTTGTTGTACTTTGCAGTTGGCAACTTATGGCTGCGAAACGTCATGCAGAGCTGTCACTGGCACAGTTAGACGATTATAAACAACACACGAACGAAAATGGCAACAAGGAATGCAATTTCTGTGTTCAGCGACTATGCAAGCAACAAATTTAGATACGCTACCGAGGAGATCGGCAAACTTTAGCGGCAACCCTAGACTCGGCATTGACAACATCTTACGCTGAGGTCCGGACTGAGAAGGCGAACTGTACTCGAAGAAGTCTTTGTGTTTTTGTTTCTTTGCATGTTTGCTTGCTCGGTGTAATAAAAATAATAACACATGAGAGCTTGGGCAATATCACGATTTTTTGCCTGCCCTCGGGCTGGTGGTCATGATCGAAATACTGATGATGCCCTCGCCTACGGCTCGGGCATCATCAGTATTTCGATCATGACCACCATCCCTTGGGCAGGCAATAAATCGTGATATTGCCCTCGCTCTCATGTGTTATTATTTAAACATAAATGGCTGTCCCAATGCATCTGTTTGACATGAGCCGGCAGAACCATGGGCAGAGAATCAACTATTTTAATACTGTTGCGTGTGCGTCTTTTTTCGCTTGTATAAAGACACTCTTCAAAAATAAAGTTATCGTCTCTGGTCGCGACAAATACAAACTGCTTCCCTTTACATCACAACGATCAATCACCATGTTCCCCTTACCACAGGTGGCGCTGTACGCTACCGATGTTGCGGTATGATGAGATTTAGACATATTTCCTCTATCTTTTGTCAGTTGGTCAATACCTTGGATTAAGAAACTGAATGATCAGAAAAATAAAAATGAATTCCTGTGGATCTGACCCGTGTGCGTATCCACATCATAATCCTTTTGACATCAACCATAAATGCAAATGCCAGGAATGACAACAACACCCTAGTATCGTTGGAACAGTGTACAAATATTGTCAAGTTTTCCTTCGCCAAATCAGTTGACATTCAAATCAGACTTAACACCAGTGTTTTTCATTTTTACATGAAACAAATATTTCATGAACGCAAGGCTGGCCTGTACACTTGTATGATTTCGGGCGCTCAAAGCAGTCAAAGTATGTGAGAAGTAAAAAAGTAAGCAAATACAAGTGAAACGCCTCTTCGGTTACATTGTTGAGGTAGAATGCACCTCGGGGAATGATAATCGGACTCTCAATTTTTTAAATACTTTTCTGGTCTACCGCTTGTTTTGGCTCATTTAAAGCTCTAGGTCTAAGAAAATTTTACAGTCTTAGTTTTTTTTTTCGAAAATCGAAAATTGTACTACAGCCATGGTGTTAACGCGAGATGGCGGCCATTCTGAATTTAAAATATCGGTAAATGTAAATTTGTTTCTGTAGTACTAAACTGTGCACACTGACCTCTAAGTTTTATTCTTGATTAGGTGAGAGAATGGTGGATAGTTTCATTGCGGAAAGTTTGAGCAAAAGTGTAAGACAGTCACTTCCGAGGCACATACTACCGTAAAAGCTCAACTTTTGTTCATCACGGGAAGAGCAGTCAATGCATATGGTTTCAAGCTTTCATCAGGAGTGAAAGTTGCGACCGTTGCACACTTTAGCCTGTAGATTCCCGTCGCTAGAATTTCAAGAGTGACCAACTATGCACTTCTGAGTGATGGCAGCTCACCAACGATATTGGTCTATCCACGGAGGGCTCGTAGTCGATGAAACTCTCGGAATGTCAGCAAGAGTTTACAGTCAAGATTCCTTCCGATGCCACAGCCAATCAAATGCATAGGTTTTCAGTTCAGTTTATCATTCACCGCCTAAAACTCGTCTAATGAGGAATACAAACCATGGCTTTAGGCAATAAGATGGTTAAATTCAGACAAGAAGATTAATTGGCAAGGTTGTCGAAGAAGCAACAGAATTACCGATGAAATAATACCATTGGAGTGTTATGAGGCATCTGTCCTGAATAGACGCCCTTTCCGAACGAGTCTTAAAGTGCCGTAAATATCAATTAGCCTAAAGTGCCGTAAATACCAATTAGCCTATGAAATAATTTTTCATTTCTTACGACGAACCTCTACACCGATAGAAGAAATAAAATGGCAAACGGCTGAAATAGACCATTATCCTTAAATTCGATGTCTCACCGCCTGCGCAAAAACCCATGTACCTGAAGGATAGCCCATCTATCTGTGCATTAAAACCAATTTGCGGGTTCCTGAAGAGCGACTTAATGTATAGAAGTGTTTTAGGCGCGTTTTGGTGCCAAGTACTTTTATTCAATAATGTCGACGTTTTTGCTCGAAAAATTTAAAATCATTACAAGTTCTTTAATTGAGCTTAGCCTATACATCTTTTTGCAGCTACAGAATCGTATTGAGAAAACAGTCAAAACTACTCATTTCCTAACTGTTCAATCTTGAAAAGCTACCACGTGAATGTCATAGGTTGTAAGATATTGTAGCTCTCGCCTCATTGTAGCTTAGTGTGACAACACTGTGCCCTTGGTAAGGGCTATCTGTGTACAGCCGAAACGTCAGGATTTTAGCAGTAAATAGCCAACCTTTTACCATGCATGAGGACTTGAGTTATTTTACCAAACCCAAGTTTTATATTCTTCAAGTCCGGCTACCCTCTCTTCTGTGTCAATTGGTGCAAAACTGCGTGCCATAAAACACGGAGACCTTCAAAGTTCTGCTCAAACTCTTCTTAAGGAAACTTTAAAACAGTTGGACTGATCCTCACAATTTCTACAAAATACCCGAATGTCATAGCTTGGAAATCTGGTAGTACTGTCCTTGGCGCACCACTGGATCTTTACGAGGGTATAGTCAAAAAGACGATATAGGACTTGTTTCGCCTCACAGAATTTTTCTGTGTTTTTCATGGTAGTTAGAGCACGCATACTTTCCCTAAGTTTAGAATTCAACTCCTCTTCAGTTTTCATTGTTTTAAATAAATTTTGCCAAAGAGTAGCTAGAATACAACGGCCTTTTTGACAGTCTTAGCCCTGAAGATCCCTTCCTGTTTTGATCAACTCCGGGATTCCAATGGTCAACCCCTTACAGTGCAATTATATGCGCGAGGCGACAACCCTTGTTCAAGTTTCGGGGGGAAAAAAACCGAGAAAAGGCAAATCGCATTAGCAGTGGTGTCGCACAATGTCCTCGAGGCACGGAGACTTTGAAACTTCTGCTCAAATTGTTCTTATGGAAACTTTAAAACACGCCCTCTCATAAATACTAAATTAAAAGAGTAAAATAAAAATCAGGGGTCCCAATGATGACAGAAAAAATTACCTCAAATGTATAGATATTTGAAATCCCGCTATACCCGCGTTAATCGAACGAGGAAAAGATAAATTTGTTATTTTCACAAAAGCAAGACCATGAAAACACTAACAATAGACTAGAAAAGTAGTGTAAAAGTTTTAGGGTCCGAATAATCGTCCAAGGGCGCATTCCAACAGAACAAGATTCGCACATAGAGGGCTGTTGTGAATCATACAATATGCACAGATGTTTTTGTCTTGAAGTAGTTATATTGCAAGTAAAACAGCGCCCTCATCAAGGTAGAGGCGTCTGAAAGCAACCGTAATTGGCCAAGAGCCAGTGGAAAACACAAGCTACATACGTAGACAGGGTTGTCGACATGAAACTATAAACACACAATTTTACATGCAGTCATAATGCGGCAAACAAAGTCAGACTTTAAAGATTTAAAGAAAGTCAAAGACAAGGAAAACAACAAAAACTAAAACAAAAAATGATAACAGGCGGATATTACGTCTGCCTGACGATGAAAATTGACATTGAAAATGATCTGAAATAGACAGTAAATGAAAGGTCTAAGATACATTAAAATAGACGGACAGTATATATTCATTTTTCTTTATTTACAACTTACACTCCTTTCAATAATTCATCTGCTACCAGTAGATGATTACAGCTATTGAAAACATAGCGTAACTTGTCATTCTTCACAGTTCTTAAAAGTACTAAGTCTTTAACACAGACAACAAAAAATTACAAATTCGAGGGTCAAATTAAGTCTGAAAGGGCCGACAGGCAGAAATAAATCAAGTCCTACACATTTCATAAGCTAAGGTGCATGAAATTCAAAGAAACGTCTCAGTGTTTCGCTTCATTAATTCGGAAAAATTAAGTTCTATCCCAAACTGCAGTTACAATTTAGGTCTGATTGCCTATGCGTGCGTTGAAATGTGTAGCATTGTCTACAATATGCGCACCTTAATATATAGTGTGTGTTCTGAATTATAATTATTTTCATTAATCTTGCGTGCCCTATTTATTAATAAAAACCGTTCACAGATTTGCATTATTTTAGTTTGTTGCTTGACAAATCTGATGAATAACGTCGGATCAGGACTCCAGCGTTCACTATCGCTTGCACAGTAAACCTTTCCCAGTGTGCAATCGATGATCTGAATTTATTAATAGTTTTGTTCTGGGTATGTAGAAAACTGGCTTAACGTGGTAATGAGTATGAATGCTGTGAAATTAAGAGAGTTCGCGGCTAGAGGACAAGCTGATAGGGTTGATATCTTTACTGTGGTGTTAAATTTTGAATGTTTTTTTTTTTCTCGAGTTAGAATACACATGTAGCGGATGGGTATATTGAGTGATAAAAGTGTTTGTCAGTTTCTGGGTCCCTTGTTTGAACAGCGAACTTCGCTCATTTTACGGCTAATTCAAGATGTATTTCTGATTTTCGGTGGACCTGGACGTCGCGTTTGGACCAATGGAACGTTAGCTTCAGAGTAGCGCCGGACGATGTTGCCCTCCTAGACTAGGCTCGAGGCATCAGGTCAAAACTGGTTGGTACGCACCTCATGCCACGCGCTCTGAAATATTGTGGGGGCGCTCTGGCCTTCTCCTCTTCAGAGAAAGGTTCAACGGCGTCTTCAAGAGCAGTTTTGTAAATCAGGCAGTAGTCCGGGTAAGTCACTCCTGGATTTAGATTTAGCTGAAAGAAAGCAGTGAAGAATGCCAATCAAGCTTTGCACTTGAAAGTAGCTGGTAGGAAAATATTCTGATCCGAGAGATCAGTGAAACCACGGTCCCTCTATCACTGTGGTGAAATTCATGACTTCAATATGGTGTTTTGTGTTTCCTGAGCGAGACATTTTGCTGCTAATAGATAAATCGAGTTGTGGGTGTGTCGGCTTATCATCGGGTTGTCTGTCGCCTGTTTTGTAACGTTAAGGGAGAATGTGCCTCGGGGACAGATATTCCGACACTAAAACTTTGACAACTCTGTTTCCGTATACCAATTATGGGGGCTGATTTTGAAGCTCCTCTAGTAAAATAGTTTTCATCGGCTGGAAATCGAAAATCTAACCCGCCCACCCCCTCATAGAGTGAACACGTGGATGGTGGCCATTTTGTATTTCAAGTGTCAGTAAACATTGGGTAATTTGTTTCGCTGGAGCCAAATTTTGCCCGGTGGCCTCCAATTTTTGTTCTCGATTTCGAAAGGAAATAGTTTTAAGTTTCCCCAAGGAAAGTTTGAGCAGAAGTTTAATTCTTTCAATTTCGAGGCGCATAATACCTTTATAAAATAAACAAATAAGTAATTAGAAATAGATGCAAAAAACAAAATTTTTTACTTACATGTTTGTTTATGAAATTCCTGAACATGTGTGTGTTCTTGTCCGGGTTGTCAAACCCGAAGTCTTTTACGTCAAAGCGGAGAACAAGAGATTCAACACATCCTATCTCTTCAATGAACTCCCCTTTCTGGTAGTAGGCAAGTATGGGCCTCAAGAAGCCCTGACAATATTCGTCGTAGATATGAGGCATATGGCAGAACGTCAGTACATCCTTGCTGTATTCTCCGAACCTGTGTGCGATTGTGAATTAAATTGATATGATATTTAAGAAAGGTGAATCTCCTGCAATATCCCTGTGCCTGGCACGGGCCAGAAATGAAAGACATAAACTTCTAAAATCAGAGAAATTCCTATTTTGAAATTTCACATCGCTACATATGCTTCTACGTCATTGACATCATTAGCTACGGGCTAATGACGTCATCCACGTCGATTGTCGGATATCCCGTTAATCCTTAATAAATGTCCCTTAGATATGATTAACCAATGGTCACATTTGCGATTTTATATTTTTCTCCTCACTGTGTCATTACTTCTTGTTAGCTCATGTATTAACACACGTGAGCTAGTGTCGCAGCGGTGTCTGTCTGCCAGTCTGTCAGTCAGTTTGTGTCTGACAGTCTGTCTGTCTGTTGGCGCAATATATGAAGGACGGCTTATCGGATCATAATAAAATCTTATACATAGATTCAGTGCGCAAATGGCAAGGACTGAATAGATTTTGGAGGATGTGGCTTGCATGTTTTATGCCTATTTGCATAAAAAATGATTGTACAAAAAAAAAACGGGTTATACATTGACGACAGCTGCACAAAATGAGAATTGGTACAAATGTGCATCACACTAGCATAGATCAGCAGTGAAAGATACTAAGAGATGTCATTTAAGCTAATTGCTAATTTGCATATTTATTGATTAGAGATATCTGTCTGAATTGACTTGATCAAAGTTGACGAAACTTGCTATGTACATTGACTATCATACAACATTTTTGAGTAATTTAGCATTTTTACTTTAGCTAATTATACTTAACAAACTTTCTTAATTATGTATATACACCTGAATTGACTGTATCAAAGGTGATGAAACTTACTATATACATTAAGGATACTACGATATAACATTCACGAAAGTTGTTCAGCATGTTGAGATCAGCCTGAGCTAATTACTAATTTGCATGTTTAACGAACTTTCCTAATTAGGGATATAGTTGAATTGACTTTATGAAAGTTGATAAAACTTATCATGTACAATGAAGATACTATGATATAACAATAACGAAAGTTGTTTAGCATATTAAATCAGCTTATTGCTAATTTGCATATTTAACTGATTTTCCAAATTAGGGACGTAAGACTAGAAGGATTCTACACAATTTTTGAAACTTACTAAGTGTATTGACAAGTAATCATATTTTGATAGGGTCAGATACGGCGTTTTCATGTCAGCTATTATATAATTTGCATATCTAATGAGCTTTTACAGTTTGGCATATATATAGCTTGAAGGATTCTTGACCAAAGAAAATCACACTTGCTGTATAAAGTGGTACTACTACAATGACGGCAGTCAAAGAAATTCAGTATTTTTATTAGATATTTGCATACTTAGCGATCTTAACAATGAATCTGTGGTAAATATTGTGAATGATGTTGATCATAACAGTTTCAATGAAGTTGCAAAGTTAAGGCAAACAGTTTCAATGAACAGAGAAGTCACAACTGCAATATATTCAGAAACATGGGAGCATTTTCAGTTCATATCTGTTTATGTCATTGTATGTAATTGAACGTAAATAGTAATGCCAATTGTTAAAGGAGACCAGTAAGCTTATAATGAAATAATTTATTTTAAACAACAACAACAACTACTACTACTACTACTACTACTACTACTACTACTACTACTACTACTACTACTACTACTACTACTACTACTACTATCGTACAAATCAGTAACAGAGTGCTCCTACCGGTCGAAATGGTACTTCAGACGCATCGTGAACGCATGTTTGGCATTCTTGAACCAGTCTTGTTCCATGGCATAGATCATCGGTAAATCGTGGTAGACGCGAACCTTTTCTTTTGGATCTTCGGGGACTATATACACATCGCCCGTGAACGTGTTCAGTTGGTAGATGCATGCATCGATGCTGGCACGTTCTGAGTGGAATGAAATGAAGTATTCGTGACTTGGAACTGTTAAGCCAGTTTAAATTCCATTTGAAAACTCAGTTGTCTATAAAAGGATGTATAGAGGCTCAAGTTTAACACACACACCCACACCCCCCCAACACACACACATCGGACTAGCAGCAGTCTCATCATCATAAGCCATTGGCAAATATTTTGTTATGTATGTCATTCCCCCCCCCCCAAACACACAACCATCTTGACCTTAGTTAAATTAATCTAGAACATTCTCAAGGTCACTGCCCTTAACGACCTCACAACCTTGAATTCAATTAGTCATGTTTGGAATGTTCTGGAAATTTAATTAGTTGTGTAAGAGAGATAATTTTAGAACAGTAATTAGCATGCCAAAAGAGTTCTAGATTGTTCTTATATGCTCTTATGTAAGATCATGGGTATAAATAGGGACGTGCGCAGCTTGCAGTCAGACTTTTGGGATTGTGTCTCTCGCGTGTTACTTAAAGTCTTTGGAAACTCCAGCAGTATTCATTTTCAAGACTTTTCAAGACCTTCACTGCCATGCTGGATTTATACTGTGGACTTTGTGCAACTTCAAGCCTGCAAGCCAAAGGACTGTTCATTCATCCAACTGACTGTTACAACTCTGAGACTGGAGCTTTGCCGTCCCAGTTGAGATAAGTAGTCTGTACACTTTTACAGCTTGTATTCTATCCCTGACTTAGCAATTAGTTTTAATTTTCGTAATAAATTTCGTTTTACACGGAAACTGCTGAGTTCATCTTTTTGTTCGTGTTTTGTCACATGACAATATTAATTAAGGTAGTACGCGCGTCGAAAGTGAAAGACAAACTTTTGCGCACACCTTTCTAAATAAAATTTTCAACCATTCTCTTGCCAAGTCAATCAATAAAAATCAGGAGTCAAAGTGCAAAGTTTGGAACTAACGATACAAATTACATTTTACGGTATTTGAAATCCCAAATGGCCGCCATCCCTGTTTTAACTCCATGGAGTAAAAATAAAATTACGATTCTCAAACAATAAGACGGTCAAAGTTTTTCTTTCTCAAAGAACTTTAAAATGAGATCTCATGAGTGGCAGATCAGAAAAGAATTGTTGAAATTTGAGAGTCCGAATATCTGACCCGCTACCTTAAAGTTAAATCACTACTATATTCTTCTCTTACCGACAATGTGGTCTCCAAGAGGGGGACATTCTCGCGGTAGCAGTTTCACAGGATACGGGACGTTGTAATATTTCTCTTCCAAAAGACGATGCAGGGTGCGCACGTTGTATCTGAAACCGTGTATGAATCCAGATGCAGCTTGGCGATCGTTGGCTTGCATGGAGGTTCCCATAAAGTACAGGTTTTCAACGTTGTCAGATTCCCAGTTTGTTTTAAGAAGTGGAAATTTACCTGCTTTCTTAGTTGCTGGAATAGAAAATATATTTTACCATCAGATCGGAACATTAATTCGCCCTCAAAAGGACAATCGACCGTAACAGCTAGTTTTGATCAAACATATCAGAACGAATGTAATGATACTGTTTTAGTGACGAGATAAGTACCGAAAGCAAATTAAAGATGTTTTTCTTGATCTCTGCGAATACCAGAGAGAGAGAGAGAGAGAGAGAGAGAGAGAGAGAGAGAGAGAGAGAGAGAGAGAGAGAGACGGACGGACGGGCGGGGGGGCAGAGGGGGGGACGGACAGAGAGACGGA
>LD347726.1:292320-314250 GCA_001465055.1 Ptychodera flava
TTAATTGTTTTCTTATGAATCTATCGTATGACTGCTTTGTGACATAATTAGAGTAGGATTTAGGATATTGGCATGCCATTTTTTCGAACGCTCCAAATCTTAAAAAAATCGTGTTTTTTGGATTTTGCACATCATTTCAAAATTTGTACACTTTGTTGTTGGTCGACTTTGACATGAAGACTTTTTTTGCAAAAAATTAGCTGTGCTGCTGCTGCAAAAAAAAACCTCGGCACAATTTTTCTCAGAAGTTTTGTCCCATTTAGACAACCCCTCCCCAGATCTAATCGCTCATTTCTTATCTGCTGTTCTGATGAATACAACCGTTCTTCAGACCCGTTCATTATTTTCCCTGTGACTTGGCTTAAAGGGACATTAGCTGTAACTGTTGACTAATTTTTCATCACTCTGTTTCAATGTATCAACTACAGAATTTTACTATAACCCGATCATCATGACCAATGCCCGCTGTCTTGCTTGCCAACACAGCCTGTATATGTGAAATGACCATTGTTATTGTTGATAAATGTATTCTAGTCCGGACCTGAATACAAAATTTAAACAATAACAATGCAGATTATACTCATATAGGGTATATTTATGAGCTAAATGTTAGGAATTTCTCCATGGTTTAGGGATTTAAACCAGAAATTGCAGATGATACACAGAAACAAACAAAATAAAAAATGGCCAAAGTTACAGCTAAATGGATCTTTAATGTCATTAACCGTACTAAATAAGGTTTGCATTACAGAAAATGTGGATTCCAATTCGTGTTTACAGTGTCAAAAAGTCAATACTTTTCAAATTTGTCATGATGTGAAGGCATTAAGCTGTCACTCCCGCCCCAAGTAGCAAATGTATGAGCTGACGTCACCGACGCGCGTTGTCGTGATGCAAAATCTTATCGATATATGATGCAATTTTGTTTGAATACGCCAAAGTTAGCACGCTCGTGTGATAAGCCTAATTTTTGCTTTTTCAGATTTAATAAAATCTATCGTTTGAGTGTATATGCTTCGAATGGAAAATAACGATTTTCTTGTTTGAAAAAGCCAACAGCGTTTTTTGTTGTCCGAATGAATATTTTCTACGGTCTATCGCGTGATAAATTAATCCTAAATAATGCTTACGAGCTTAAAATGGATGAGGTACGGTCACGTCATAAAGAGGAAAATATTTCGTAACAAATAAGAGATTAGTAGCCAAGATTACCGAAGGGGTTTCTAGAAAATAACAACGTGTCCCAATTGTTCGATGGTTTAACTATGCCTGTTTGAAGGCAACGAAACGGTAGTACGCTTTTGCTCAAACTGGCCTCAATGAATATTTCAACCATTCTCTTTGAAAATTAAGAATAAAAATCGTGGGTCTCTGTGCAAATTTCGGTACTAAAGAAAAAAATTATCCTAGATTTACCGATATTTGAAACTCAAAATGGCCACCATCCCTGTGTTAACTCTATGGAGAAAAATAAAATTTTCGATTTTCGAAAAACTAAGACGGTGAAAATTTTTCATACACCGTGAGCTTTAAAATGAACCCGCACAAGTGGTAGATCAGAAAAGAATTGTAAAAGTTTGAGAGTCCGAATATCTGTCCCCGAGGCGCGTATGCTGGAACAAAGTAGTATATTGACCGTGGACTTTTGAGTACATGGCACGTAAAAAGCCATTTGTTTTAACGTTGAACCCTCCAATGCCTCTGTTTGGTGAAGGACAAGAACACGACAACTTCAAGAAGCAAAACGTTTTTGATTACAAGAAGTTTAAGTACGAGTAGCATTATCATTTTTTGACATTGCGCAAAAGCAGTTTTAAGTACGCGTGTCTAAAGACGCCAGTATACTAATATTACACGGATAATTGGATTACCAGTACCTTTGTACTTGTCGAGGATTAAGCAAAAAAGGAGAAGAGAGTTTGTTTCTCATCCTCGTCTCTTTAGACAAGCCGTGTCCGCCACTTTCACACGAAAAACCTATACAAGTACGTTAAAAATTAGACTGTTCAAGTCGGTGAATTTTCCAAAAATAAAACGATTTACAACGGTTTCTCTGTCTCTTCTTTTGCATGAAAAAAAACCTGTTTGACAGTTGGCGCCCAGGTCAGGCTTTCCTAGCGATCGAACGCGTTACTTTGAGTCTGCGCAGTATAGTGAATTAGCTTCTGTCGGATTCACCAGTCTGTGAAACCGGGTGAAACTCCTGTATCGCGTTCACCTCACTCGTGGCGTTCATCTCACTCTTACATTTCACATGAAAACAGAACACAAATCATCGCGTTCACCCAACTGACACATTCACAAATCACAGACTGAAACCAAGTCTAGTTTATAACGACATGTAGTGTTTTGCTCACGGCAGAAAATATAGTAGGATATAGAAAATATAATAGGATATAATAATATAATAGGATCATATGTACACCATGTACGTACAATTTTGGACATTCAAGTCATATATCAGTCGTCGTGCCCGATATCAGAATTACCATTACGTCATTACGGGTTTGTTACTTTTTTCACGTATGCAGTTGGATCTCATGAACTTCAAATAAAGATGTAAATAAATAAATGAATAAAGACACAGATAAATAAACAAATAAATTATTAAATACTAGTAAATGTAAAAGACCTTTAGGATGCAAAAAAAAAAAAAAAATAATTTTATTTGTTTGGTCTTAAAGAAAGCTCATTATGTAGTGTAATAGTAGTCAACATTTGAAATTATTAACTTTTACATCATTAGGAAAGGATTGTTTAAAATAAAGCGTTAGATGTACTGTCTTTTACGGCTCGAGGCTGGTTGACGTAGGCAGATTGTTTTGAAACAGGGGTTTTCACAACACAATTTCTTTGCAATGAGGTAATTTGTGCAGGGGCGTCATAACGACTTACATGCGTGCCTTTTGGAAGGAGTTGATGGAGTTCTCGTTTCTATTTCAAAAGCACAATATTTGCATTTTATACATCACGGTGCATGGCCAGTATAATTTGACTCTGCAGTGTACAGCTACACTCTCACAGGATTCGGGCCTGTGACTTGTAACACACTGATCATTGTAGCAGAGAGGTAAACTCCTTCGAACATAAACCTCGATCTGTTACACCAATGGTCATCTTCTGGTTAGCGACAGAGTAACGTGAAATTTTGCATGTAGTGCTTAGACTATGCAATTTCAAAGTAAGGTCATATCTATCTATCTATCTATCTATCTATCTATCTATCTATCTATCTATCTATCTATCTATCTATCTATCTATCTATCTATCTCTCTCTCTCTCTCTATCTATCTACCTACCTATCTATCTATCTATCTATCTATCTATCTATCTATCTATCTATCTATCTATCTATCTATCTATCTATCTATCTATCTATCTATCTTATATAAATGTATTCACTTCTTCTGTCCGATGATTACAGAATGCATGAAACTCAAGCAACAGATATCATTACTTTGCACTTAAAATAAAATAAAAATATAGGGGCAGATAAAAATCTGCCCCTATATATATATATATATATATATATATATATATATATATATATATATATATGTATATGTATATATATATATTTTATATATATATACACAGAGGGGTCAGTCTATCATATTTTGTTTGTATGTTCTGTATGCATGAATACAGTTTTCAAATTTGAACTTTAAGCTTTACTTTAATAGAAATGTTTTGGGGTACATCCCAAAGTTATAAGTTCAAATTCACTCATGCATTTCTTTTACAAGTGCATGAAGCCGTAGATATGCATCTATACGTGGATACAGGAACCTCTCGTGAACTTAAAGGGGCAGTCCTCAATCCCTGGTTCTCACATTCGTGGTTGTTGACATTGACTGTTTATGTGATTTTAGTCCTTTGTTCTCCTTTGAAAGTTTTGCATAGTTAGTCATTTCATTCAGAAAATAACTGATAAAAATCTGCCCCCTTTAATTTGAAACTAAATAATGAAAGTTATGTGCAAAGATACAGTTACTGAGCCTTTAAAGTAGTACTCGCCACGGAATTGAAAGACTTAAACTTTTGCTAAAACTTACCGCCAGGAAACTTTAAATCATGTCCCTTCGAAATCAAAAATAAAAACCAGCTGCGGCCATTGTGCAAAAGTTGGTACTAGAGAAACAACTACCCCATATTTACCCTACACTTGACTTCAAATTTGCCGCCATCTTTGTGTTAACTTTTTGAATGAGAACAAACTTTTCGATTTTCAAAATAATAAGCCTATGAAAACCCTAGTTACCCCATGAGATTCAAAATCAGCCCCCTCAAATGTTAGCCAAAATGAATTGTAAAAATCTGAGAGTTCTTAAGCGCATTCTGACCCAACGGGCCGTAACTCTTTTATATTTTCATCATTTTTGATAAAATAAGTATTTTTGTTTACTTCTGCGCAAAGGAGTTGTTTTTTAAATACAAATCCTGCTATACTTACAAAAAATCAACACGCCAAATCCAGTAAACAACGATTTGTTGACAAGTAAACTCTTGTAGGGGATAATATTCACTTGTCAACAATAACATCGGTCTTTGTACACACACCCACTCACAAACTGGTTTAATAAAACGAACACTCAGCCTTTGGTAAAGACTTTGGGGGGGGGATTTTCTTTTACAAGCAGAACAAAATAACTGAAATTTCACCAGTGAAGCTGATAGAGCATTAACACATTTCAAATCAGCGTGCCATCAAACTAGAGTTTATACCTTAAGGTAAACAGTGATCTAAATATGCCCATATATGGTAAAAGGGGCGTTCCTTGGTATTCAAAATGCCCATGTGAGGGCACTGTTTTTAAAAAGCGGCAACCCGCTTAAAATCTTTGATTGGTTAGATTTTCTCTTTCCATGGTAACTGTGGCAAAATTGGAACAGGTGACAGTATACCTTTAATTATGTCAGCACAGCACGCGCTGTCAGACCAGTGAGTCAACTCTGTTTTTGGCTTCACTTCTAGGTTATGTACCTAAACTTCTTAAGAGGCGTTGAGGCCTTTCAACCCTCTATCTGTCGATAACAAGATACTTGTACACGTACCCCGAACTTCTCAATGTCTGCATGCATTTTTTTTCCTCATATGCCACGCAATGACAGATGCACGTGGTCCCACTTGACCCACTTGCAAGGAAGAATATTTAAACGTTCGTGTCCATGGCACCGATTGCATTGAGAGTCTTTGAGGCGGGCGGCCAAGCCAATTGCATCAGAAGGTAATTTTTCCACCACGAAGAATCGCCCTCAGCTAAAACAAAATGACAAGTAAGAAAAATCTTTAACTATCTTACCTTTTCATCGTGTTTCTTTCCATGCTGTTGAATCAGACTTCTGACTGGTTCTTTATTTTTGGTTGTGTATATTCCACAATGTTGAAGTCATCTTTCAGAGATTTTTTTTTTCACATCGTCAAAGAAAATCTGGGCCTCAGAAAAAGATAGCTATCACTGCGCATGGGAACAACCTACTTAGTGAAATTCTGCTATTTACTGAGATGAAATCGTTATTTTTCCTCTACTATTTAACCTCCACTTTTCGACTGTAGAGTGTCAGCGATATTTTTGCTACTCCCTCACTTTCTGAGACGGTTAGCGACAGCCAGCGTCTCGATATCTCTTTGTGCATTTCACTTGTAATTGAAGGAGCAAAATATAAAATGATATAAATGGATGGATTTGCAATTTTGGAAGTGTTCGCCGCTCACAGTGACGTACTCAGCGTCGTCAGTTGTGTTCTTTCTGTGATGTTAATTTCACTGCCAATTGGATTAATCACCGGATGACTGACTGTGTGCGCATGGCTGCAGCTTAGCCTGGATTATCTGTTTTAACAATCGTCGCCATAGCTAAGACGAGATATTACTGTGAAAAACTTCCTCACATTTCTTTGCATTCTTTGCTCTTTATTTTCAGTTCACCGTGAGACCATTATTGTAGGAGCCGGCCCAGCCGGTCTCCAAATGGGATATTTCATGAACAAAGCCAAGCGTGATTATCTCATCCTGGAGGCCGCGACCAAGGCTGCCAACTTCTTCACCCATCTGCCCCGCCATCGACGCCTTCTTTCGACCAATAAGAGGTTTAACCTCTTTCCAGAATACGAGTTCAACATGCGGCACGACTGGAACTCTTTACTCTCAGACGATCGCTCTCTTCTCTTCCCAAAGTACTCATCAGACCTGTACCCACAGGCAGACGACCTCTTCAGGTACATGAACGACTTTGCTATAAAGATGGAAATCAAGGCCAGATACAACACGGCCGTGGTCAACATCAGCAAGGAGGACAGACCCGGTGCTGCCACTGGACTGTTTTATCTGAAGACAAGCGACGATCGAGAATACAGTTGCAAGGTGTTGATCATGGCAACCGGTGCTGTCTCCGAGCGTCTCCCAGACTTCCCTGGTATCGAACTGGCTGACACCTACGCAAATCACGATCTCGACCCGAAGAAATACCAGGGCAAACGAGTGGCAATAATTGGTCGAGGGAACAGCGCCTTTGAAGTCACTAACAACCTTGCGGGTCATGCCGTCTACCTCCATATTTTGGGAGGGAGAAAGTTGAGTCATGCATGGAATACCCATTATATCGGTATGTGTTCACTATAATTGTATAAGAGTTTGGCGATTGCATATAGGCTAGATACCGGGAAGACTGGAAATTTAAAAACTGAAAAATCTCCCGGCAAAATTGCACTCAACAGTGAGCACGTGACTTTAAACTGGGGAAATTTGAATTCTGGAAACAGCAAAACATATGTCAAATTTTTACACGCGTCAAACGGGTTGCCTATGGCCCTTATGATCACACCTTCCGAGATGGTCCACCGCCGAGAGCAAATTTTACTATGATTTTCTTCATTCTGTCATTTTGCGTCCATTTTGTGATCACGCCAAAGTCCAGCATTTAACCAAGAAAACGAAATATCACGATTATTTTTCTTTACAATTTCACAGGTGACTTGCGTGCCATCAATAACACAATTTTGGACATGTACCAACTTAAATCTCTGCATTCATACATGGGTATTAAGGCGGTAAAACTGTCAAAGGAAGGCGACGAAGTCATTGTTCATTACAGGGACACAGTACTGCACTTTCCTACTCCAGGCTACTACAATGACACCATCCCTTACGATAAAGTCATTGTCTGCACAGGATGGAACTACGTCGACACGTCACTCTTTGCTGATAATTGCAAGCCAGGTGAGTCGTCCTCTTTGCGTTCGATGCGTACAAAACTAAATTTTTTTTTCAAATCTGAGTAACCAACTTGTATAGTATACTACCATGTGAATGTACCGACAAGGTCTTGAAGCGCCGTCATAAGTTTGGATGTTTTCAAAGATATTTCTCAGTAGCAAGCTAATTGTTGTCTCTCCATTTCATAGTTATCTAAAATATTCGACTAAAACAACAATATACAATGTGTAAAGGGACTACACAGACGTAGATAGCACAAATTTATTTTTGCATATTATTTGGCTTGCAGAACTGTAGATGATCATTTTATGCAAGAAGTTCATGTGAATCTTCAAGTTTCTCGGTTTACAACGAACTCGAATTAGCATATTTAGGCTGGCTTTTCATGGAGATCGCACAAACGCATCGCCGTACGTCTAAAAAGTCTCTTTCAAGGGGATCTCTGACCAATTCAAAGCGCTTTGAAGATCAAGTCGTTGATATGAAGACAAAATGGGAATTTACATAAACTGCCTTATTCAGTAAAAAATCAAGTACGCACTCGAAAGCAAGGTCAATCCTAGCATTACATTGACAGTTTCATCTTTTAAAGGGAGGGTGTCGTCGGAACTGCGCGTGTGCGACTTTCTTTTTTTACAAACAATGTATTTGTGCATGATATCTAGATGCATGACATCAACATAGCTGCGAGAATTGAATTTTCCGATATTCATTGTTGGAAAACATGTTCTAACTTTCATCAATCGCCGTCCCTGGCAACCTTTGAGCAGAGTGCTGACAACACCCTCCCTTTAATAAGCTTATTACCGAAATCTACGCCTTAAATCAGTGTATACGATGTCTCGTACTTACAATGCGCACAAGTCAAACTCGCCTTGCATGATCGTATATTGTATTTGGTCTTACAAAAATGACTTACCCGCCACTTTTGCGCATGCACCACAGCAACAAAGGAGGACGGCAAATATCCTCTTCTGAAGACCAACTGGGAATCTCATAACATAGACAACCTCTATTTCATGGGAACTGTAATGGAGGCGAACGATCGCAAATCGGCGTCGGGTTTCATCCACGGCTTCAGATACAACATACGAACCTTGCACCATTTGATGGAAGAGAGATATCACAAAGTTGCGTACCCCGTCAGGATGTTGTCACGTGATTGTGAACCTGTTGCTGACACCATGATAGGTAACGAAGCATCTTTGACCCTTGACTGGCGATGAACAAAGAATAGTTTGCGGTCACACCTGCCTAACAGCACCTTTCAATTGCTGTCGAAAATAGCATAGTGACATAAAGTCACTGTGTACACTATTCTTGCCATTAATTAACTGTACGGTTTGCAACCAAAATGTTATCAATAAAGAAAAGCAAAATTGTTAGTTTTATTGTGAACCACGTTTCTATCGACACCAACAGCCTTGGTGCCAATGGGGGCGTCTGTTTTTGTGAAAATCGAAATTTTCAATTTTTTTTTCCAATTCAGTTAACACAGGCATTGCGGCCATTTTTAATTCCAAGTGTCGGGAACTGTTGGGTACTTTCTCTCTTAGTGACCAAATTTTGCATCGTGATCCCCGATTTTTAATTTTGAGTTCTGGAGAACGGCTTTAAGTTCTCTCAAGGAAATATTTAGCAAAATTTTAACCTTTGAATTTCGATTCGCCGACTACCCTAAGAATGTCTGCAATCATACTGGTGGTTTGTAATCTACAGAACGTGCAAGTGTGGAGTCCAGCATTTACCAGTTACATTCATTCATGGGTGATGTGGTTATAGTTCCTGAAGACCCCAAAGAGAAGATCAAATACTACGCCGACCTCCCGGTGAACTACGTCATGGAACAGGACTGGTTCAAGAATGCCAAACACGCGTTCACCATGGTGCAAACGTTTACCTCCGACAGGTTTGTTGATGTCATCATATAGTGAGAGTCGTATCTCTATCTCCGTATTTGTCTTTCTGGCTTTGTATTATATTTGACCGCATAACCCATTTTAGTCAACATCGATCAAAAATTATACGTCAAGTGTAAATATTGTGGTACGCCGTCCAAACACTCGAAATCGGCAATTAACAGGATGGGCAGGGTAATATTAGCGTGCTCATGCTCTCTCGCAGGGAACTTACTGAATATAAAGATGACCCAAGTGAAAAAAAACTCTTGTATATTTATCTGATTTCGTAGTATACAGTGTACTATAAAATAGAAAGGCCATGCACGTGGTTTTGTTTCATATGCATACAAATGATTCAGAATCTAATTTTTGTTCCTATCAGAAGACTTTCAGAGCACGGTAAAGTAAGCCTATCGTTCGTTCGCCTGCCAAGTAACGATGAGCAGTACAGTCAGGCCTTCCTGAGACCAGCTCTCCGCTACTACAGCAAAGGAAAGATCGTCGACGAGATTTACGCCGTCGAGAACTTGGTTCTTCGATTCGACACTGAGGACTTTGAAGGCGACAACGTCGACAAGAACAAAAACCTGTTCAAGAATTTCATTAACAAACACGTATGTATAGAAATCGATTTAAGTCATCCCGCTGTACGGTTAATCCCTGCATTCACATTTTGGGAAGCCATGATAATGAAGCTGCCATGTTTGAGAGACAGTAGGAATACATTCAAACTGAGCCAGCTTATCGGAACAATGATGACAAATTGCTGTTTTGGTAAATGTATAATAGTATCCATCCCAGTAAGACTTCATTTCTGTATCAGAAAACTCAATTTGTAAATGCCATTCTACACATTACATTCTTGAACATTCCTCTTGACTCTATCAGAAATATATTGCACGACTGTATAATCTTGTTCATTATGTAAATAAGACATTAATTAACCACCACTTATAGGTTAGCAGTAACTCTGTATAAATATTAATATCGATTTAACTTTTGGAAATCGTCATGGTTAAATTAGTTTCCAAAATAATCAATTCCTCTTCAAAAAGCGACCAATGCCGCATAACCAACACTACCAAAATAGATATTTGTACTGATGCCAGTTTTGAAAAGCATACATCAATGGCATTTCTATACTTCTTATATGTGGGAGGCAGGAGTGTTTAGGAAAAATCATCGAAAAGCTTGTTGAGTTGACAGACATTTATAACCATCGCAGAACAAAACCACACTCTCAACCATACTTGTTTGCACCTCTTTCAGGTGAACCTCAATCCCGGAAAAAAATACAACGACTACTTCCTGGTCTCCAAGGAAATGAAAGACAAGCTCTTCCAACCCCTCACCGCCGAAGAAATAGCACAGCTTCCTCCGGAGTTCTTCCAGACCGCCTAACTCATGCGTTGGCCTTGAAGTGTGGAGCTTAATAGTGAATGATGGCAATCGTAGTGGGAGAACCCTCACAGCAAAAACGTGCAACACAAACTAAAAATGATCAAGAAATAATAAGCGAACTGAGTCTCGGTTCTCGTTACGACGGATGTCTTTGAAATGCAATTCGTTCATTAAAAGATAGTGAGCGCAAACATGCTCATTTGAGCATGCGTGATAGCAATTTATAATTCAAAAGCTTGTTTTTTTGACCGCAATAGTGAATTTAAACGTTTTTCAGTCTATTCAGCAAACGATAGCAAATGGTGGTCAGGGTATTTGCTTCTTTGTTCCCAATTAGGCCCTCTTCAATGATCTGTCTGTCAAACCATATGTGCCTTGAGTGTGAGTGAGTAGCCTGTACATTGTAGAGACACTAAAATTCTTTGTCGATATCAGCTCGGTGATGTCGCTCTTAAGTCCTGTGAAAGCTGTGGTCGAAATTTGCTTCATAACTTCAGTATATTTTGTTTTACAGAGTCTGCTTAAAATCGCTGAAGGCATGTTTAAAATGAATGTATAACAAGACCAGAAAAAACAGACAATTTTCATGGCGCACTTGAAATGAGCAAATAAATGCCATACAAGATGTGACCCGGATGTGCTCGTGTTTTTATTGCATTTAGTGATCAGATATCATGTTTGATAATGTTAAGGTAGTACACGCCTCGGAATAAAAAGAGTGACTTAAACTTTTGATCAAACTTTCCGCCAGAAAACTTTAGGAAATTTTCTTTTCAAAATCAAGGATCGGGGCTACCGTGTAAAATTTGGAACTGTAAACAAATTACCCAATGTTTCCGCCAAGTTTCATCAATTTTGATGCAGCCATTGGAAAACCTCCCATTCCTAAATGTATGTATTGTGCTGACTAGCGTTAATCGCGCAAGTTATACATAATGTTTATATACCTGCCGAAATGGATCTGGTCCTAGATCTTTCTATGAACGTACTTCGTGCCAATTATATGAACTTTGGCCCATAAAGTTCGATATATCATTGCTACAAGAATCTGGTCACCGACACACGTGATATCACGCATAAGACGTACAAGCATCAGATCAACAAGTGATATAGAGACCAAGATGTATGAGTAAAGTGTACGTAAAAAAGTACAGATATTTTTTCCCTGCTCCTATTCTACATTTTTAATACGGTCAAAAAATAAAGGGATTAACTTTGCACGTAAGTGACCGGCAGCTTCGAAAAGTTAAGATCGCTATTTTGGACAATAATCTAACGATGTGTTGCTCTACGTAAAATCAAGTAGTTTTCATGAATTAAATATTCAAAACGATCCCTCCATTACCCAGTTGACGTCACGCCATAAAACAACTGGGATACGTTTGACTGAAATATACACAAACACACACCGAGACATTGTGAAGTGCTCTTTCCTATTCGACCAGGCAAGTGCACGTGATCATCCCGCAGATGCCACTGCATTCAACGTGTTCTTGTGTTCTTCGAATTCTAGCGAGTCATTTTACTTACTTGAGCTCAGAACCCACATACCCACTCCAAAATCCCTGACTTGCATCGCAAGCATTTGATATCATACGCACGACCCATCGGAGGCATGGAAAGCCTTACGCAATGTCCGTTTGTCAATCTTGCAACAGGTACATGTGTAGAATGCGACAATCATAGTTTTTCGGGTGCATATTTCCTGTAGGGCGCTGAGCAGAGAGGAATATTTTCGTTTGCTAAAATTTGAGCTTTTAGTATCCGAGATGGGTCAGGGTAGGAATTTTCCGGTGAGGTAAGCCCCAGTGGGGAGACTGGGAAATATAATGCGTTGGTGTGAAAATATTTAAATCAAAAGGATGGGCACTGAGTTGCGAACAAGGTTTATTCTCGTCTCTCAAGTTTTAATTTCGTTGAATGTATCCCAGAAGAGTTCATAACAAATGCAAAAAAAAGCAGGATAAAATTTCTTTGTATCGACTGTTTAGTAGCCCCAATTGAATCAGATCAACATTAAATTAACGGAATGGAGTGCTTTCTTATCAAATATGACGTCTATCTGGAGATAAAAACACGTTCGACATCAATTTATGGGATCTACCCTGGATCCTAATGTTATGTAACTTAGTGTAGAAAGGTTTACTGTATACAACATCTGTAAAACCACGAAAATCAATGCCAAAGAATTGCAATATCCAAACTATCAACTAAAATTCTGACGGACCGAAACAAATAAAGCGAATAAAGATTATGTGGAGGGCTATCGGACCTTAGGGGTGAGGGATGAGTATTTGGCCGGAAGCACTGCAGTTTTTTTACTTAGGAAGGAAAAGTCCCCAATTTCCGAGAGTTTTTTTCAAATGTACTATCGTGTGATACTTGTGTTTAAATAATTAATACATAGGCTTCCTGAAAACATGCACTTAAATGGCTTGGGTTACAAGTTCAGTTTTTTTTGTGGGGAGAATTTATTGTTTGGAGGTGCCTGATCCATCGGAAGAACACATTTAAGAACTTACAAATGTGGCGATATAAGGACAAATTGTATAGGAGAAGCTTAGGAACTCTAAAAAGATTTCATAGTTAATGGGGCACTTTGGTCTTGGTTGCCAGTACACGTGTCTGTGTTTAATGGGAACGGTGACCTGCCCGCCAATAGTCACTACAGTACCATGTTGATTTATTTAACACGCTTTTCTCATCAGTCAGTGCGTAGATAGGCGACGTTATCGGGTCACATCACGTTTTTATATTTGCCATTTGGCGGCCTGAACAGAGTTCAAGAGGTAACGTTTAATACGAGGCCTCTTTAATTCCCAAGCTCTCAAAACATCTCCTACTGTTGTATACTTTATGAACATTCGCGGAAAGTATGCCTGGTGTTTTTTTCTGCGAGCATGCGTGTTATTTCAGATGAATTTATTGTGTAATTACTCTTTTCATGGAAATTAGTGTTGCTGTATAATTATAGGTGGTAAAAAGAAGTGGAAAATGAAACAGCACGAGAAAACAAATAACACCAAACCACAAAATCAAAAACCTCAAAAAGCCAGAAAAAACAACTCGCGCTAGCAACGTTTCCAAGGATTGAACTTAGCTAGTATCAACGCTTAGCCTGTGTACACATTGCCATTTAACCTCACAAACCCTGGTTCCTATTTTTTTTTTTCGACCACTTCACAGAGACATGAAGGACTGATGTTTGCTTTCGCTATTACAGTCAAATGTCGAAGAAGGAGAGTTACAAGTTTAAGGTTACTGACACGGAGAGTTACAAGTTTAAGGTTACTGACACGGAGAGTTACAAGTTTAAGGTTACTGACACGGAGAAAACAAGTTTTGAGTTAAGGTAGTCTGTGCCTCGAAAGTGAAATACTTAAATTTTAAATTTCCTGAAGGAATATTTAACCATTCTCTTTCAAAATCAAGAATGAAAATAGGGGGTCACCGTACAAAATTTTGTACTAAAGACACAAATTACCCAAGGTTTACCGATATGTGAAATTCAAATGGCCGCCATTCCTGTGTTTACTCTATGGAGAAAAATAAAAAATTTTATTTTCGAAAAACTACGAGGGTAAACAGATTTCTCACACACAGGGCTTTAAAATGAACCCAACAATAGGTAGATCAGAAAAGAATGGTAAAAGTTTGAGAGTCTGAATATCTATCCTCGAGGCGTATTCTACCTAAGAAGTGATACGCTTAGCTTTCTGTTGATTTTAAAACCTGTTTTGGCTTCGTGTCTGCAGAATGTGTATTGTGTGATCGCTATCTGTATTTTGATTCCCAGTTTACGATAGCGTCGGTACAGAGTTGCTCAAATACATAGCAACCATTGTATTTAATCTAGTCATTCAAGAGTACCATAAAAAAGCGTTCAGCTAATTTTTAAAAAATGACATGCAGATTGTGAGAAAACACAAAGCATTACAGCTCTGACTCTTTGCCTCACACCTCTCAATGCAGACAATAAGACTGGCCGCGGAGAGCGCCGCCACCGACAACTACTTGTCAACTGATGCAGCTAACAGTAAGCGTTGACTACAGTGATTTATCATTCACAATTAAAAGTAGCAAGATAACTTTTTATGCACAAATTGAGCGACCACTTACGAACATCCATCAACATAACTTTGATATACCTCCCAAAAAAGTAAGATGATTGATAAATTTAATTCTGAAAACGTCGAGTGTTGAAATTGATCGAGATGAAACCACAAGATTTCTGTAATGCTTGCATAATAAGCTTACATTCGAATTATTAAGAAAAGGAACTATTGTTAGCCTTGTTCACAATGAGGCAAACAGCCCTGCATTCACTGTTGGAAATAAATAAATAAATAAATAAATAAATAAATAAATAAATAAATAAATAAATAATCCTGATACGACAAAGGAACAGGTGATATAGGGTAATAACCTCTAAATGTATTTTACAAACAAAACAAAAACACTGGAAAATACTAAAAAAGTCACAGCCAATTTTGAGGTTTCAACGACTGTCATCGCAGGATTTCGGGGGATGGAACGTTGGATATTGGGATAGGTGAAAAGCAACATAGGTCTGCAACCTTGCTTCTCAGTGAAAATATTAAGATCACAAGGCAAGTAGGAGAAAGTGGCCTTGTTGGGCATGCGCCATGCCGACTGGTTGGAAGGCCTATGTGTGTGGTTATTACCTAAAACTTCGGGTGTACAGGTTTGTTGCATGCTATTGTATGGCCAAGGTAAATGACTTTCAACAATCACGTGTATTGTAAGTTTTGAATGGAATGCAACGCTTTATTTGCTATAATATTTTACAACTGTCAGGCCAGTGTCACGATTACAGCTTTCCAATAGATGGACAGCTGAAATTATAACATATAACTACGACTGTTAAGAACACTGTCATACAAAGTGCAGCTACAGTCTCATATTCATTTTACAAGACAGGGATTTGCAACGTGAACGTGGAATTAATTACATACAATGAAGGCATTACATCTAAAATGCAAAACTTTACGATGAAAAAAACAAAAGTTTCTTTAAATCCGGACGGAAGACATTTTACTGATTCTACCTAATGTCAATATTCTCCTCAATGGTTCTGGGTGAAAATTCATAAATGTTGAAGTGGTCTGGCATTATAAAGCGATGACATTATATTAATTTGATACGATATTATGAGTAGTATGAGTGTGGTGGCTGCATATCCATATACTTGCTGACCAACACTTGATATTTGCGAAAACCAATTCTATATATTCTTTCATGATATGGGAAACTGGCCATGATCTTAGAAATCAAAGCTATCATACAACTACATATTGGGATAAAAGAATAACAAGGGATTACATATAAAAACCAATGGAACGCTAAATGATAAAAATGACGGAGGGAATGTGACTCAAAATCCAGTGTGATGGACTGTGATGCAAGTCTCAGTGTGATGGAGGGACTGTGATTATGCAAATCTCGGTGTTTCCAAACCGAATGGTTATTTTCCAAATGATTCGATGCACAGAGTCCTCGTCCTTCAAATTCAGCAATAAAACATAAAGCCGGTAAATCAATTTTTATTTATCCCTACGAGACACATTTTGACATTAAATATTGCGGTTTCTGCAGGAATCGAGTGCACTTTTTTTACACCAAATCCAAAAGCCAGTCACAGTCGCTAAGTACGTCCCTTAAATCTACGGCTTTCGAATGATTACTTCATAGTACCCTGCTTTCAGTTATTTGTAAATAGAGGCATACATCTTTGTGTAGTAATGCCTTCCTTCCAACAACCTGTCTGTTAGCTTTATAGTATTACATAGTTCTGTGTTTTTTTTTTAATTCCATCGAGAAGTATAGGCCGTCTTTTACACAAACCAAGTGACGAAGTACATCATTCACGAAACACTACGCGCCTTTACGAATGCATCGTGACAGTAAATTGTAAGGGCTCATCCAAAACATAGTCACCAGCAGACAGAAGGTAGACCTGAGTATTGAGAGAGGGTGGGAATCAGTGAAAGACAAAATTTGTATTTATACTGGACGAAACCAGAGTAAACAGGTAAACTAAAGTAACAATGTCTCGAGTAAATCTTTCAATGCAAGATCGCTGTAACATCTGATCATATAGAATTTGCATCTAATAACAGATAGAGTATGTTCCTGGAGCTCTCTGTGATAATTCCGCAGACTTCAGACTTGCTACCTGTCAGATGCAAATGTTTTCTGTTTTCCAGGTGCAGTTGAGAATTATTTTGTTTTGTTTTGTTGTTGGAATTGAACGGATTATTATCAGGCTTGTTTGATGTCTGCCGATGTCTGTGCGTGAGAAACCGAGAAGAGGATGGAACGGTCGAGGTGAGGCGTGTGTAACACTATCTCGTTGACACCCTGCACGTCAAAATCTTTCATCTCTGTGTTGAGGAACCTCTCCATCATCTCTGGATCCGAGTCAAGGGTTATCAACATCTCCCAGTCTTTGGGCGTCTTAAGATGTTCCTTTACCATCTTGTAGATCGCTTTCAGTTTCATAGTAGGCCGGACAATCTTCGACGGATCTAGTTCAATGCCCAGCGCCTGTTTCTGCATATTGTCTTCGATGTAGTGGATCATTTGGTTCACTCGGTACGGCCATTCTTCAACCAGCACGGTCCACAGGACGACCTCCCGGGGAAGGAATTTGGGACCACCCTGCACTTTGACCAGGTGAGCGGTCAGGCAGAGGATGTTGAAGATTCTCTTGACGCTTCTCGGGTTCCCGGAGAGATAGTGAAGAACCGATTGATCCTGGAACGCCCTCAGGAGGTCCTCCATGTACTCGTCAACCTCGTAACTATTCAACAGGTAATCCGTGCCGCGTTGGTCCACCTTCACCTCAGTAAACTCATCGTCTTCGACTTTGCTTCCTTTGCAGCAGCAGCAGACCGAAGCCTTGTCGTTTGCCGGTTGCTTCTTTGGCACAATTTTTTTCCAGTCCCGCCTAATATCAATATGGCCGTCTTCAGCTATCTTACGCGTACATGCTTCTTTCTTGAGCCTCCCAAGAAACTTCTGTTTCGACCTTGTCGTCATCAGTGGAATGCAGAAATTGACTTGTATGAATTTCTTAAGGTACTCATGCCCCGTCACGTAGGCGTTCTTCGAGACAACGCCGAGACTTTCTTCTATGGCTTCGCATATGACTCTACAGTCGACCGCGAGTATGCATATGAAGGGACAGTATTCATCAGATAACAATATGTTGATCGCCTCTATGACTTTCACCGCCTTCTTTCTCTCACACCTGTCAAGGTCATCGACCGTGATCACAACTCGAACAGGTTTCTTTTTGTAGCAGGCTATCCAATTTAACAGACTAGCCGCTATCGACACCTCGCGTTTGATTTTATTCATGAAACCCAGCTTCGAGCTGAAGTCCGGCTTGTTCACCATGCCCTCGACCTTATCCTTCTGGGACGTCATGAAAGTCATGGCGCCGTTGCCGACATTCTTGATGTTCACAACTATCACCCCGCTCAGGATGGTCGCTATAGCGCCCTCTACAGCCACCACCGCCTGCGAGAATCCACCCTCCGACTCGGAGTCTCCTCCCGTGGAATTTGTTGAATTTCCTCCCCCTTCATCGGGTCCGACTCGAAGCTCACCGGTGGCAACTAGAATAGCAAGAACTGTGCCAACGAGAAAAAGTGTTAGGAATAAGAAGACCCAGACGAGATTAGGAATTCCGTAAGTTTTCCGAAGTTTCAAGTCATCGCTGGAACTGTCATCGTCCCCAAGCATCGATTTCAGGGCCGTCTTCTGCACTTTACGACCCACTATCCGATAAAAGCGGGTCTTCCAGTAACCAGCGTACCACTCCACCTTCCACACGAGCGTCGTCACGATGCCCGCCCACAGGTTGTCCGATCCGGCGTACTGCCAGGCGTTGAAGTTGACGAAGATCAGGTCCACGTCCTTGGTTTCGAAGTGTGACGGCATCGGTGGCGGAAGGTAGAAGATGATCAGCATGAGGAGTTTGAATTCGTTCCACAGGCCGACCTTTGTGGCTCGGTAGCCCCTCGACATCCCTCGCATTATCCCTGTGAACCAGATAAAAACAAAGTAATCACCATTTTCTGACACTAGTGAAAGAGATCAACAGCCGTACCACCTGTACTCCGAATCACACGTAAGCTGGTAAGGGTTAGGTTGATCTAGACTAAAAGATCCGTCGCTTGAGGGCGCTCCCTACACTTCCCCTCTCACCTTGAACTCTCAATCACATGAGCGACGTGATTTGAAGCAGAATAAAACAGAAGTAGTCTAATGCTATGATTGTAGTCATTCGGCACATAACCCTTTATGTATGACATTTTCAGAGTTTCTGTGTCCATTAATATATGAGTTGTTTAATATCAACATTCTACCAACTTTGAATCTTAATTGAGTGTTTTCATTGTCCTACTTCCTTCTTCCATTCCATCTTCCCCCAGGCCCATAAGTTTTTTTTTCTGGAGGGTCAGAGATCAGATCACAACATAAAAAATCGCCGTAACAGAGCTGAGTTGATCGTGACGGCGACGATACGAGTGAGAACTGAGCGAATTTTTGATCCTCATTGGATTGAATTACAATTTATTACTCAAGTAGACTCAATTTACACTGACTTTAGCCAGGCTTTAGTCAGTGTCTGTCACACACTACTTCGGCCACGGGAAACAGTCTGTTTTTTTTGGGTGACTCACAGTCCCTCGGGGTAGGGACGTATGCTGCTACCCTAATGGTCAGTCAATATGTTTATATTTGCACACGCCACGTGACTAAGTTTCAGCGAATCACGATAATCGAATGATACGTGATATGCAATAATGTAAACTCTCCGTCTAACACTACCATACTGACCTGTTAGTGTCTTGAGCAGGAACGTCTTGCCCGACCCCCATGGTGCGAAAAGACCAACGGTCAACGGGGTTGGTAGTTTTGGACTGAACAAAGCGTTCGCAAGTCCCCATGCGTACTGCTCATGGCCAATGGCGTCTTCGCCAATGTCACGGTCGTTGCGAAGGTCATACCCGATGCAGTATTTTTCGTTAACTGTGGAAAGAAGTAAAGAATGAGAGTAGCAGTTGTCCCTAGAAAAGAAAATAAAGTCAAATTCACTGAAATCAGAACCCCAAGACGAATCTATGTTAGCATATCTCTACTTCCGGACAAAATCTCATTCAAATTCTTATTAATCTGCAAATGTAAATAATAATTTTCCTTCGTGAAATCGAGAACAAGGACACGTAAGAATCAAGTAACTGTCTCTAATCGTCTTGAAAATTGTTATAACTTTGACCTGATGAAATTAAGGTATAGTCATTAGTATGTGCCTATAACGCAGAAAATGAGTTCCCAGTATTGTTTACTGAAGGCAACTAGTGAATATCCAGGTTTTAATCATACTCATTTTATTACATGTTTAGCGAAAAGCAAGCCATCAACATTGACCTTCTCTTCGACAAGAAGACTACAGGTTTGCAGATATTTATGTGCTCACATGGTAGGTTGTCTTTGGGTTCGGCAAACTTGTAGTTTTCGACCAGACGCTGCAGTTTCTTGCTGGCGTACTCCATGGGTTTGTCATTTTGCTTATTTCTGACGTTTTTCAGATCCGGGTATTTCTTCAGAAGGTGAATGCTGGTGTCGTCAGAGCGACACCTGCAAGCCACATGCAAAGCAGTGTCCTGCGTGAGAATGTCAAAATGTAAGCAGAGCTTTACCGGTTCTCAAGCGCTCTATACTGCATGTATAGCGATGACAGTCTATCGCCAAATCCCGACTAAAGTGTTTGATGGTCTAACTAGCAGAATTTGGAACTGTGACTAAACTTGCCATAAGAACGGACGGTTGGCGAAAAGAAAAAAGCAATTTCTTTAAAAAATGAAATATTTGTGTCAAAAAGAGTTTAAGCATGACCCATACACTGCAAACAGTGTTAACAATCGTGAAAAATCCTGAAATCTATCTCCAACAAAATAAATAGCTGATTCTTGCAAGTATGTTAACATTATTGATGCTGAAACGTTCATCGTACATTCCTGTCCAACATTAACACAGCAAAGACCAAAATTCGATCAATTGGAGAAAGAAAAATTTTAGGAAAACTTACACCTTCAGAATTGCGTGCTTTCAGGACTTGTTCGGCGTTACCAGATTTAAGAAGTTCGTCGAATGCATCAATGTCATTTATAGCTGCCGCAGCCGAGAAATCGTTTGCCTTGTAGAAGTAAAATAAATTAATATGATTTATTCATTTATTATTTATCTTGATCCGTATACGCTAATTGAGCCGAAATAAACATCGACTTGCTCTATGTGAAGCATTTATCAGCCATATCAAATCTCTGGTTTGGTGTAGTTTTGAATGCACATAAAAGGCTACGACGAACTGCAAAACTTAAATTCAAAAAATTCACTTTGTCGAGTTTCAATCTCAATAAGGAACCTGTAAAACTTGGGTTAATGATAACTTGAATAGCGGCCCCATCTATGGAGCTCTGTTGGTCGAAATCTCTGTAAACAGGTCCTCCAAGAGGTGCACAACTAACTACACGAGTGTCGTAACCTTGAAGAATCGACTTTTCGCGGAGATGCGCATATTTACCTGGTTTACAGTGTGAATATGCCAACGACTTACCTTATCCACCAAGCTTGAACTACCTCTGAGTTTGACGCTTAATTTGAAAAGATGACACGCATCCGTGCCATTAGTGAGGATCTTGGGAATGCCATTGTTGGGGTCATGGTTTGGAAAGACAGCAGTCAGAACCAGGTAGGACGATCCGCGTACATCAGCCAAATTTTTGGAAGCTAAGGGCCAATGGAAGTCGATATGATACCGTATTACAAAAATTCTGTGAAATTGTATATATAAGCACAGTGCAGACAATGGAGCGAGGCCAAGCAGAAAGATGTTTATTTTTCTCCTGTGAGTGAACGGGTTATTAATATTAAGAACAAGAATTTCGAGGTTTACCGGTAAAATGTATTATGCTATTTTTATCGAAAATTGTTTAGTTTTAATTTTGAAAACTTATCCATTTAAATACAATATTTAAATACGATGCTTAATAACGAATATCAACCTTCTTTCTTGTTTTCGGTTA
Source organism: Ptychodera flava (assembly GCA_001465055.1). NCBI lineage: Eukaryota > Metazoa > Hemichordata > Enteropneusta > Ptychoderidae > Ptychodera > Ptychodera flava. The sequence goes on from LD347726.1 coordinate 313,959, forward strand.
AAACGTTGCTTGATCAGAGGTAGGATTCTTGAAGAGCCAACACAGCCGGATATGAAAATGTTTGAGTAAAATTGACATACTACTGACCTTTGACCATGGACAAGATCGGAAACCCGTTAGATTCCTCCTTCGTGAATAACCGCCATTTGATGCTGTCGTCTTCCATGCATTTAAGTTTGCCGCTCTGAATTTGGTAAGAGCCGAAGTCAAATTTCCACGATATGATTGGCGGCTCGTCGCCATTTCCATTTTGAGAATTGTCAGTCTAACAGTGAGATAAACATGGCATGTT
>LD347726.1:332815-343977 GCA_001465055.1 Ptychodera flava
TTATTTCATACAGATAGTACGTACCTGCCATGTTAGTACAAGTGAAAACACACCCGCTTATGATTTTAATCTCCACGTGCAAGACTAAAATCTGGTGATTTAGTTATCAAGAAATATAAAAAGTACCAGTTTGTTTAAAATATTACACAGACAAAGTGGTCAGTGTGCTTTGCTGAGCATTGACATGTAATTCGTTTACCACCTCTCGTTCATCTCGACATGACACTTTACGAATGTTCTCTTGATGCTGTGTTTTTTCGTAAATGACATGCTGGCGTATTGCTCTTCCATTTTATGTTTGTTACCCCGTGTATATTACTAGGCATTACTTTGGACTTGAGCGGTTTAGGTTGGGCCAACTTACCGATAGCTTCAATCGGATACGTGCAGTGACCATATCGTCTGCACTGCGGTTGCATACGCTTTTACCAAATCCAAGTATAGGCGCGATGTTTTCATGCAAAATCACATCAAGTAGTAACGATAACGTACATTACGAGCGACACAAACTTTCACGCGATTCCGAATGCTAAATATGTATATGTGATATTGAGAAAATATCATATTACCGATATTGAGAATATGCTGTCCGACATACCCTCCTACATCTCGTTTCTTCACGGCTATTTCAGTGAAAATTGGGGCAGTTTGGGAGTAATATTAAAGAGAGAGTGAAAAATGAGTATGGATTTCTAAACCAATCGTTTTTTTATTTCCTATGAGGATAGCTCCGCCAAAGTGTTTTGTCCATAGGCTCACATCATTGCTTCTGACATATGAAGGGCTGCTAGCATTCTTTGCGACCAAAATACGGTTTTCTCTTTTACCCGAACTTGTGTAGCGTCCGGAACTAGCAGCCTAGCCTATATAGGACGGCCATATCAGGCGACCAGTAGCTGCGAAAGAGCCGACGTGTGTCATTGTTAAAAAGTTTGTTCTGGAGACGTAAACGCTATGGGTAATCTCTTAATATGGTCTTTACCTCGCTTTTCAGATCTCACCATGGATGAAACGTAAAGAACCTCCGCCTTATCATCGTTCAGAATAATGTAATTTGTTTCATATAGACCTGGACACTGTCGATGACGCAAAAAACTGGACACACGCCGTAAATTGTTTCTCTGGTTACCATATTGCACGGTGGCCCTGGTTTTTATTCGAAAGCGAATGGTTTTGAAATTCCCTACCCTTTATGAAAGTTTGAACAAAAAACGAAATCTTTCAATTTCCCGTCGCGTACTGCCTGCAAGGAGATAAAGTTATTAGTTCCGGTGAGAGCGATCACCTGGGCATATTCGCAGGGTGACTTTCACATTAGGATAATAAAACCCGATCGACTGCTCATGCGGCCCTGTCTAGTTAGGCTTCACCCTGTTAGATTCTCGTGTACCTCTCTGAATTATGTGAGTTCTACAAGACTGAAATCGAGAATTGGTAATACTTGGTGGAGAATTTGGGCATACTTAGCGGTACTTCTTTGAAACTGCTGTTTAACTGTAAAATATAATATTAAAGGGTATTTCTGGTTCGTATATTTTCAGCAAACATTACCCTGTCCTCCCCTATACACTCCGATTGTCTCATGTGTGATGAATTTGAACTTTAGTATTCTTCTCCACAAAGTCTTGACTTTGAGTTACTTTGATACATACAAATGTACGTAGACTACTAAAATATTACTCAACTGAGCGTGAAGATGACGATAATCACTGCTGCAAATCATAAATGTATACATTGCTTTACAAATCCTCGACGACCCAGTTCTTCATACACTTTGCCGGATTTAAAAGTAACTCTAGGGTTACTAACGTTTGTCAGTGAGTACAACGAGGATTACGGATTGTCAACTGTGACTGCATGCAATAATTCCTTGCTATGTATGTCAAGGTAACAAGGGAAGTTGTCACGAGATCTGGTTTACTTTCCAAACGTCACAAACACTCGGTAACTATGAGAATCACCGCTTAGGAAGCCTAAGACATCGAATCGTGCTAGAAAGTGATATCCTTTTCTACTTTTAAAGGATCATAATCAAAGGTTCGGTATTTCTTAGAAATTATTGGCCATCGCAGACCTTTCTGAATAATGAACCTTTGTACATGGTGAGATCGGTCAACATGAGACGGGAAAGAGAAATCAACAAACTTTTGTCGGAGGGTAGATAAAATTGACCACGTTTTGATTCTCTGCTCGAGGAACCGATGTGAAATGTAAACCATGAGGCCCAGAAACTACCAGAGGTAAAAATTTAGGACCAAAACGAGCTACTAAAAGACTTCCAAAACTGTATTTACCATTACCTGTAATGGACCGGCGCTACGTCTTTTCGACAAAATTAACTGTATTTGATATTTTATTATGCAAAAATAAAGAAACCCCTCTCGTCTGTTTAGCAGGGATTGTAGGAACAACTATTGAATATCTCACAAAAAAGGCAACCCCCTGATCTGTCATTGTTTTTACATGGCAAGAACAACATCGCCCGGAAGGTAATTTGTAAGACAAATTTGAAGCAGCTTTTGTTTTTTTATTCAATGGAGAAAAACGTAATCGCTTTTCTGCGCATGCACCGAAAGAGCAATGAGTCTAACTTTCCTCAATAAACAAGATTTTCTTACGGAATCGCTGCTACAGTCAATAAAAAGGGACTCTAGAATGATTTTAATTTGGAAAATTTTCAGGCCTGCCTTAGTTTTATTTAGATTAACCATCGACTCCACTCGGTAGGCATGATGTATCGGACAGTCGGAGAGGACAGGTGATTTCGAGGTCAGGGTCTCAAAATATCGTAAACTTCCTCCCCGTAAACATCACACAAACAATAAAATTTGGAAACACCCGTCCCTATGGTGAGAAATGTGGCATTGTATAGAATGTTTCACACTATAGCTTTTGCATAGAACATTGTGAGAAACTGACGACCTGCCGATCAAGAGGCAAGTCTTTCAAGAGAAAAGTGTTGTCATGGTTACCAAGTTGCAGTGGTATGTCCCGTAGAAAGGGCATGCACACATTTGTCGCGGTTTGATCCCCTTGCCTCCTCAAATAAATATGTGACAAAGGAAATGTCTATCAAATGTTGACTTTTGATCTCTATTTTTTTACTCTCACAACGTTTGATCTAAAGTGATCATTCTGGCCTATTATTTTGATGACAAGGTGCTTACCCAGTATGTTTATGGCCGAAAATGTAGACTTTCCCCCAAATTTAACGGGAAATTTCAGTGTTTGTGCTTCCCAGTTTTGGAATGTCCAGCTTATACCGGTACCCGAATCCGAACTTTAGCGCCCCTCTGGGTGTGTACAAGTTGACACGTAGTGAAAACGTCATATATGAACTGATAGATTGTGCTCTGTTAATATTTAACTATTCGAATAATTGGACACCAGACGTATGTGCAATAGGTGGTGTGCTGTTACAGTTAATGGAATAGTTCCCCATAGCGCAATGCCCTAATGTTATGACAAAGAAACTGAAAAATATAATGTATTTTTGAATTCGACACAAACACCGCCTTCACACCTGACATTTACTCGGATGATTAATTCTGAATACGGGGAAAGCGATCAAGAAAATAATGGAGAGAGAATCGTGTATGTTAGCCTGCGGGAATTCAGGCAGATTTGGCACACTAAATATATTTACGTGACTTTGTGTCGGTATTTTTGCGTTTTCGAATGCAAAGACCCAGTATACGTACGCCCACACTTCCTATACTGGGTCGGCAGCTTCATACGGGGCATACTGCGTGGAACCCTTTAACCCGGAAGTGAATTTTACATATAACGGGTCGAATGACGACAACTAGCTGTGCAATAACAGCTGTAGTGTGCGCGGTGGTACCGACTGGGCGAGTGCTACGAATGAACTGAGGCTGCGCGTGCAGGGTTTGCGGTATTCGTTGATCTATCGGTGACGATATTGTCCGGAGAAGGTTACATAAATTGATCATCATCTTGAACAAAATCCGCTACTAGCCTGTCTGAAGTGCAGGAGACTGTAGCTGATGTGAACAGGAAGTGTACAGAGACCGCTACACAGACTGGAACATTAGTATACCATTCAATCTGTCAGCGCCGTCCGATATCAGCCGCAAGCCGGCCACCATTGTGACGAAAAATCCGCTTTGCCTTTTGTGACAACGTCGACACCCGAGCAAGTCAAAATCAACTGGTCAGAATGACGTCTCACTGGGCGCCAACCTATTTCGCGATCCTCGTCAACATGATGGGCTTTGTTGGGGTGAGTGTGAAATTCAATATTGTTTAATTCTATGAGAGATTGATATTCTCAAGTACTTGTCGCAAGCATTGGGACTTGAAGATGAATGTTTAAGAAAGAGAGTAAAACGATGTAAATTTGAGATGGTGTTGCCAGTGACCCTCGGCGAAGTTAATTTATCGGATTTCAAAAAAATACATTCCAGTCAGCGAGGTTAACGTTGATTTATTGTGTGTATTAATATGCTTACCACAGCACAATATTCAAGGCGAAAACATTCCATGTTTTGCATAAAGTTTGAATTTCACATCCCAATAGGCGTAAGCGTCAATACTTCGTGACGTTTTCTTGGCTTCATTGGGTTGGCGATTCCGTCATGTTAGCAGATCGTTAACCTGGTAGGTCCATTTATAGACACCGTGACACGTTCATTTTGATAAAATACCTCACAGTGGGAGCCAAAGTCCTGGAGCTGCGTTCAGAATCATAATTCACTGACAGATGTATTAAGCCCATTCAAAATTAAGTGTCGAGTTTTTGACTAGTTGATGATATTTTTGACAGCATTCCTGATTGTGCATTTCTTATCTACCTGACGTAACGACAGAAGAATTCGATTGAAGGCTACCTGACCGATATACAGACATGCCGCAGTATGCCGCCCGTGGCAGTGATAAAAAATAACGATTCTTCAACGGATAACGTTAACAGATATTATATTACCATGCCCTGCCCGTCGCATTTTGATCGGTCGAGCTGAACCACGTGACCACAAATACACAGTAATGGTTTGTTTACATGCACGTGAATATGAGTAATAAGATTAACAACTCAAAGTATCGTAACTTAATAGCTCAAACGTAAATTATAATAAATCACAAAATAAAATTGAGCACCTGTAGGTCAAGTTGAGATACTTTCTTCTGAAAACATCTCCGGATTTGCCAATATTTTACAGCGCGCGTGACAGTCCGTCGCGTAAGCTTATTGCTCAGTTTCTTAGGCCCGGTTAATTGTCGTTCGCTCCGGAAATTTTCGGAAATTTTGACGGTTTTCTTGAGTTCGCTGATAATGTAATGGAAATAACAGACTCCGCTCTGACCATTAAAGTTCATTTGTGGGCGCGGGCTCGAGGAAAGCCAAATTAACGGGCTCGGCAAAACCTCACCCGTTAATTTTTGGCTTTCCTCTCGCCCTTGCCCATAATAATCGTTAATGGTCAGCGCGTCGCCCGTTATTTCTATAATAAGTTAAATGACGTGGAACTTTTTTCGCATAATGTCGTATTCAATTAGGTATATTCAGGAGAATAAGTAGGTCATAAAGGTCAGGATATACTAAAGGTCTTCACCAAAGCCTAAAGCGATATGCATCACTAATGATTATATTCATTGAAAACGTTTGAGCTTATTTCGTGGAACGAACTAGTCGTGAAATTCGAAGTATTGCCGATGTTTTTATAGTTACCCATAATGCAAAGCTTTGTCTCCGTTGTCTTCTTGCTGGAGATTAAATATCATTTCACAAGAAAATAATTAATCCTTACAATTATTTTCACACATGGTTAATCAGAGGTGATCTTTCGAAACCATGTTATGACGGGCCAATGCCATAATCATTGCGCAAGCCTGCATGTGTCAAGTATCTTCTCAGATACCGTCATATTGCCGCTGTTTGTAAAGTGACCTTCAATGGCTTTAAACTAAAGACATTGAAAAAAGCAAAGTGGAGGCGACGTCTTGGTAGAGGGTGGCGACAGTAATTCAAGAATTTGAGGATTCCATGTTTTTAAAACGCTTTGTAAGACTGATGATCAGAGAATGACGGATAATGAAATGTTCAATGTTTCGCTGTCCTACAAATAAATATATAGACCCGGTCGACAGGTAATTACGTTAGGTTTATTATGAAAAAATAATGAAATTCTCCAATGACACAGCAATTTAAATCTCAGCATGCTTTGCCATCTGAGGTTTAATTTAGTAATAACGTTCTCTGGCGAGATTTAATTAACCTGACAGCTGTCATCGACCATCAATACTGAAAGGGAAGAGAGATTGACTTTCTTTGTATCTCTTTCCTGTTTGTCCACTCTTTCGATTCATTCGTGACCCACGTAGTAACGCTGACCGGATAATCCTATATTTCTTGACATCTACAACTGCAGGAGGTGACGCGATCAGCGCGATATGCAGAAGTATTCGTTTGTTGCAATATTTTTACTGTTTGTTGAATTTTCAGGTAAATGCTGGTGATGATAGCTTCAGGAACTTCCTATGGGGTGAGTGATATCCAAGTGATTTTTTCGTCTTTGTAAAAATTAAACCGTAATATAAGACGACTTTCTAATTTCGAATCTAAAATCTGTTGGAGATTAAAATGTGTATGAAAATACACTGTCATTGTAGCGTGCACGAAGCTGAAATCATGACATATGATCATATAAAAATGAAATTATACTTAAAATGTCTGAAATCAGCTGCAACTCGGAGTTCAAACTGTTTGTGCTTAAATTGACAACCAAGCGAGTGAAACTTTAAATTAAACTGCACATGATACACACGGTAGCATGCTTAATCCAATGAGCAAATTATTATGATATTAGCGTAAAGAACAGAATATTATGAAGCAATTGCACATCCTAATTTTTATTATGTGATAATTTAAATGTTATCAAAGGCACAAGAATTCTAAGTAAAGCAGTAAGGTATGGCTGGGTAATTGGTGATGATGATGCACATATCACGCTACTAGCTTGAATCCATTTAAACGCAGTCATGCAGTCTGGCTAACGTCCTTGAATTCCCACACACAGAGTCTCGCATTCCCAGTATCCAAAGCCGATTCCAGATCCTAACCTAACGCTTCACATTATCCATTGCATCAGTTGTCCGCTGTCTTCCATAAATTTCTATTCAGTAGTCCGCAAGTGAATTCACTAAATTATATGACGAATTTCGTATCAAGAAGTTTTGTTTAATCACATGCGAGACTTTAAAAGGTTAAGTCGCCTTCTATAGTTTGAAGATGAATGTCCAAGCATAGTCAAGTAAATGCCAACACTCCTTGACGTTCCAGGATTTCAGAAGGAATTCACTCAGTCACACCTCTTTCAGTAATTACTAATGTTGAATTGCTTATACAAGGACACATTTTTACCCCCTCCCATACCGCCAAATGCTGAGTTTTAAAAATTTGTGTCCTGTCTCATCTGCCTATGCATGTGTGCCCCACATGGCTTTCTCTAAACTGTCTGCCTGCCTGTCTGTTTGTCTGTCTGCCTCCCTCTCTTTCTCCCCCTTGTCTTTTTAAGGTCAGTTACCACACGCAATATGACATTCACCTGCATGCGGTAAGGTCAAATAACCTATATTTCATACTACTTCTCATTTTTACAAAAGAATGAATAAAGATGTTCATTTGCAGTTATACCGGTGTTTATCGGCGTCATCTTAATGGTATTCGTCGGTATTTTACTCTGGACTTGGTACAAGAGGTTCTACGTCCCCCATTACAGAAGAGACCCGCAGCTTTTGTCTTCACAGTGGCACCCGTCGTCAGCAGCAAACACTTTGCCGAGAGGGGGATTTGAGAGTGGCATTCCACTGCCGCCGGTAAGTCTTCTCAGAAAGGGAAGCAGTTTGAAACTTGCCAGGACAGGTAAAGGGGAAGTCAGGGCACAAACAGCTAATGATGTAGCGATGTGTCGGTCTTTTACGCAATCGTTTTATGGTCTTTCCACGGTCTTCCTCTACCATAAAACGATCACGTAAAAAACCGACGTATTTCCGCGATCTTAATCAGATTGTGCTAATTATAACTCTCCTAAAATTATCTATGTAGCCTACCAAACAAGAAATAAGGGTGTTGCCCTGTTATTTTACTTGACAGACGGGAAGTTGTCATCATTTGCAGAAATGATAGAATGATATCACTGCATCAAAACGCAATAATACAGATAAATTCACACTACTGAGTTGACTGTCCAGCGTATTATGGAATAATACGTGTGAATTCACATGAATCCACATGAATACAGACTTGCTGAATACGAGCAATGGGTTCTTGACTGTATTCATCTGTATATGCACTCTTCAGCTAAAATTCATGCAAATACAGTATTGTTGGGTTTTCATGTAGTGTATAGAATACTAGTAAATCGGTCGAAATTTGTTGACAAAGAGAGTTTACACAACAAACGTACAATGGTTGGTAATACTTTCTTTCGTGGTATATGAGATATTATATTGCATCAGTATATTGATGGCGCAAACTTGAACACAGCGATCTGATTGGTCGAGACAAAAAAAACCCTGGTATATTCACGATATACCACGGCTGGCACACGCGCGAGCTCTCGGCTTGAGCAAAAATCCTTTTTGACGTTCCATGCCAGAATTTCAATAATTATACTGTTATGATATAATAGCAATAAATCACACCCAGCCCTCTGTTTTGACCAGTTCACTTCATCCATGCACTTGCTATCGCTCATGCGCAAAATGTCGTGATCTGGTTAAAATCTCGTGGTTTGCCGTCCCTGTGTGTTCTTTATTGCTCAAGCGACATTTTTGCATTCTTTATTAATAAATTACTTCATAGTCCTTAGCTAGACAGTGATAGGATTTGGTATAATTGTCGTATAAATGTTCCTCTATAGGGTTACTATCACGTTGAAGATATCAAAAGTGACCATGGGAAAAGTCCAGCGGACCCTGAGGTAAGTGTTTGAAAAATATGCCGACGGGACTGACTGCCAGACGGTGTCTTTTATCATGATAAATGAAGAGTACACGGGAAATTCATTGTTCTACAGCTAGGCAACGGCACGCTTCTCATATATGATAATCCGACCACCACACCTTATGCCAAGGTATTGCATTTAAGCTGACACTCACGCCATCTTAAGGGCAATGACCGAGATATTGATCGCGATTTATGTCGTCATCACATCATAAAAAGCCGCTTTCTGTGCCCCATGTTTTTATAAATCCTGGTCTTCGTCATTATTTTCAGCGAACGTACAACAAAGAGTTGACATTAGGAAGCTTATATCCTATGTGGAATCAATCATCACTACAAGCTTCAATTAAGGTGAGTCGATATCTATCTATCTATCTATCTATCCATCTATCTATCTATCTATCTATCTATCCATCTATCTATCTATCTATCTATCTATCAACACAAACGGTGTCATTCACACATGGCGGAAATTGTATAAATATAAAATATATTACAATATTGGCAATGTCTTACTTATTCGACGATCTGACGACAAATTTACAGTTACTTCAGGTGGACAAGTCTACATTTTGAGAGAGAGAGAGAGAGAGAGAGAGAGAGAGAGAGAGAGAGAGAGAGAGAGATTGTGAAACTACTCTACTCAAAAATGTATCTTTTAAATCTATTTCACAGGCTGGCCCAGACCAAACGCCCATGGCTCCACCACCAATATATACACCAAGACAAGATACTTAGCGGAATGTGAAGGTGAAAATAAACACAAGAACGGATATTTGCTTGTTATAAATGTTGTGCCTGATATTACTGCTTTGTGAAATTACAGCATTGAGGTTTTTATTTATAAATATTTTGTGTTTGAAAAATTATACATATATATATAATATATAAGCTTATATTTCAACGTTTAAATCGAATTGCAAATTGTGATACACGATTTATGTCTGTAATATTTGTTCTCATTTTAAAGCATAACTGTATCCTTTCACTGTATTCAGTGGTTTGATTTCAAGCAGAGATTGCAATCGTACAATAATTGTATCGTCAAGTTTAATTATATCAAGAATTTCATGGAACCGAAACACCCAGGCTGCTTATAGTAAAGTTTCAACTTCATAATATTATAAACTAAATGGGTCATTTACGCGTTAACTAAGTGCAAACAATACTACAAGTCCTATTTCAAACTGATCTTTCTGTTTGAAAGGTTCTTGTGATGTACCGATTGCAACAAAATAAGAGAATATGTTTTCTATATGACACGCGATACACTGTTGCCTATTATTGTGTTAATCTCTTTCAATTAGCAGTTAGGCGGTGACAACATTCTAGAGAAATTTTGCTACGATTAATAGCAGATAATAAACAGAACGGCAAATCAGTAAAGGGAAAGCTAAGGAAAACGCGATTTAGAACTTATTTGAGATAATGGGATCTTCATGTACTTTTTTCCAATTTCTCATTATATATATATATATATATATATATATATATATATATATATATATATATATATATATATACAAAATGAAAGAAGAATGAAACAGGAAGAAAGGGCACATTTTTGTTTCTCTCTACCAGATGTATTTTTTATGCATTTCTAGCTTCTTGTGAAATATTTGATGCAGGTTTTCTTTATTTTTAGTCGAATCGAGTCGAATTTACTGAAATAAAACATGAATGAAGAAACTGCCGTGAAGGTCACGGTAAAATAAAATGCTGCTGTTTATGACGATGATTGTTATGATGATGATGATGATGGCGGTGATGATGATGATGATGATGATTATGTGTCGTTTTGTAGTTTTTAGCTACTATAGACTATAGTCTATAGAAGCTATTGGGATGGGTATCCGTCCGGCGTCCGTCGTCAGTCTGTATGTATGTATGTATGTATGTCCGTTTGTGAGGCGTCCGTCCACTCAAATATCTTGAGAACCGCAGTACTTACTGATTTGATATTTGTTGTGTGGATGAAAAATAGGATTTAGAGAAACTATTTTTTTTAATTTTTTGATATTGTTGAAAATAGGCAAATTAATGCCAAAAAAGGCGTTTTTGGTAAAAAATCTTCTTCTTCATAACCGCCTGTCAGACAGCTTTGTTATTTGGTATACAGGTCCCTAGGGATAACCCAACTTAGATTTGTTCAAATTGTGATGAAATATGCAAAGGTGTATTTTTAAGGAATTTGTTT
>LD347726.1:345475-357405 GCA_001465055.1 Ptychodera flava
TTTCAAACAGAGATTACAATCGTACAAGAAATGTATCGTCAAGTTTAATTATATCAAGAATTTCATAGAACTGATGCACCCATGCCGCTTATAGTATAGGTTGAGCTTCATAACATTACATGTATAAACTGAATGGGTCATTTACGCGTTAACTAAGTGAAGACAATACTACAAGTTCGATGTCAAACTTATCTTCCTGTTTGAAAGATTCTTGTGACGTACTGATTGGAACAAAATATGTGTTTTATATGACACGCGATACACTGTTGCCTCATATTGTGCCAATCTCTTGCAATTAGCAGCTTGGCGGTGACGACGTTCTAGAGAAATGTTGCTACGATTAATAGAATAAGTAGCGATAATAAACTGAACAGCTAATCAGAAAGGGGAAAGGAAATATACAAAAGGAAATATGCGGATAAAATGGCATGAAACTGACCGATAATATTTTAAATTGAAGCTGCAATCAAGAAACTTCTTATTTGTACTATTAAAAGCACCGCCGCCCTTGTCATATTTCTTATTTCTTTTTGTCTTACCTGTATTTGTAACTCTGTAACTCCAACTGACGAATACTTTTGATTTCTGCTCCTTCAATATGTAATCGGGTTTTTACTCTCAGTCTTCTCGGCACAGTAAATCTAATTTCTGAAATAAGAAAATATATACTAGTGATTAACGCAAAGCGCTGAGTCGACTAATATTCACTCTACAGCCCCTATATAACATGCATAATGAGAAATTTGCTGATGACCAAGCTATAAAGCTGGCGGAAAGACTGGTCCCGTTGTAAATTATTCTGTCGTCTGGGGTATTGACTCATTTCTCCAACTAGGTGTAGGGGTTAGTATACACATGGGGAATTCTCCCAGGAAGATCTTTTTAGTTTCAAGTTGTAATCAAACGTTTGAATCCACTTATCTATACTCGTGCCAACATCTGTCAATTTTGCCTATAGACTTGTCGGTGTAAAATACAAAATAAAGTACATAAGGATAGGAAAAGAAATGTCTAGTTGATACTTAAGAGTGGCGAAATTCATTCCGACAAATACCTGTCATTTAAACGGACAATAACCGTAATTTGTTATTATGTCAATAGTTCTCTTCATGTAAAAACCAATCTGTATTTAAAGATGTTTTATTTGACTATAAGGATAAAACATACGGTGCTTTACATAAAGGTGTTACAGTGCTTAACTTTTGATGATAATTTCACCAGTTTTATTTTGAATGTGAAGCATAATTCCTTGTTCTTCTCCCCAAAGAATATTGATATACACATTATCCAGCTTGTCAACTCGGCCCCTATGGTTGTAAACAGTACTGCATTGTTATTGTTGAAAAATGACTTCTGGTCCGGACTAGAATTCAAATGTAAACAATATTCATGCATTTTACACATATAGACGCTAAGTTGACAAGCTAAATAGTGGGTGTTTCAACATTCTTTGGGGAGAAGAATAAGAAGTTGCAATTGATTTATAAAATAAAAATGATGAAAAAAACATCGAGCAGCACTGGGGCTTTAACTTTGGAGTTTCATTGTTTGGCACACACGGATTTCTTGACTGTAAGGGACCGTCTCAGATTGTCCCATAAGTTCAAAAAGCGAAATTCGTTCGTTTAAGGGAGAAAGGGTTTGACCTCCAAGTGAACTTCACTTTTGCACTTTTATTTTGTGATCACAAGTTCTCTTTACATTTTGTGGAAAAATAAACTAAAACTGCACACTCGTAACAACAAAGTTTGCTGTCACTGTTTCCAACTAGTTCGTGCCATGCCGCGTTAATAGTACTCAAATTTGATCAATTACTTTACAATGTACATGTAATGTGGTCAGGGGATACATATTCTCCAGTAGCTATAAAAAATGCTACATTGAACTCTCAGGCAGACATCGAACATTTCGCACTTTTGAATCTTCGTGTCGGGAGAGGGGTTTTGATCTAAACGAAGGAATTTCGTTTCTTGAACGTACGCGACAATCTGAGACGGTTCCGAACGTACAAGTTGTTTTACTTCTGATATTCAACATCAAAGGATGTGATGATTGCCGCACATTCTCTTGTCGTGCCGAATGTTTCAAAATAAAAACACTGTAGCAGAGCTTTTACCTCTTGAAAAAATGACAGTTACAGTATTTTTTCCGATTCAGGCGTATGATTGGCTCAAAACTTTGCAGCCCGGTCAACCCATGGAGGAAACTCACAGAGCGTACTACCTCACAATGGTCAACTACGCTGCAAGGTTCGACCATTTTAACAAAAAGGGGCGTTATTTGTACAGATAGGTCATTTTTCATCCGGAATATCGAATTAAATGCAAAATTGGCGCTATTCTTTTGAAATGACCAAAAGTACAAGTGTATTGAACCCAGAAACGTAGCTCAAGGCGTGCTTCTAATTCGTCATAAGTTGTGATCGACAGCTCATTAGTTTTGATAGCAGCAATAATTGTAGCCCACAGGCTCAATGTCAAATTATTATGTAAATATAACACAAGCGCAGTACAATTTGTCACCAGAGTCGGCACTGGCACCTTATCGGCGAAACATCGGCAGGTAACCAATCGGCAAAGACCGGCGTTGTACGGCCTACTACCATAGCCCTGCTAAGGTCCATAGATAAAACCTGCGACATGCCGTTCAAATTCGGATCGGGCATGAAAAAACTACCTTTCTAACTACTTTTCAACTCTATTCTGATCAATGCCTAATACCCGAATCACTCAACCGTGGGGGCCGTACAACGTCGGGAACACAACACACGGCAGAGCTGGCGTCGTCCCTGTATTGCAGCTCAGGGATCATTCCTGACGCCTACTGAAACATCAAGTCAACCGATTTGACACTCTGAACAGAATAACCTTTTATAAAATTTACGGTGTCAGGACGACATAAATTCCTTCCCAATCACCAACAATTAGTTACCGAGTTTTCAAATTTTAGATCGTGTCAGATATATTGTAGTAAAGCTACGTTGAGACACAGTCCCTTTATCACACAGTGACATCGAGCCTGAGTGAGTGGTAGATTCTGTAGTGTTGTCCATGAAGTATTTCGGCTGTTAAGTAAAAGTGTAAAAAAATACACAGGATGAGATACCCATAACCCACTACCCAATGGAGAATGAGGAATTAAGTGCCTTGCTCGAGGATATGGTACAACACCAGGGCTCGAAATTAGCGGTAGTCCCGCGTCCACAGACTACCAACTTTTCCCTGGGGCTACCAAAACCCATGAAATGGTAGCCCACACGGACTACCAAAGCCTGGGATATGAAATTATTAGTTCGACATGATGTTGGTCGCTGTGAGATGACCGACGCTGATACAGTCAACCCAGCTGGACACAGAAAGGCCAGACTATGACTTTGTCATGCAAAATGAAGGTGACAGTGCTGTCGAGTTTGCTGCGACAAACTTTCAATGAAATATCATTATCTGAACTGATGTACTTGGATGATAGGCTCGGGAAATGATGGCCAATGAAAATTCATTTTCGTAGGTTATTTAATCACAATGTATCAATCACAATTAAACACAAAATTATAAATAGCGTCCCTAGTACTAAACCCAACACTCGACTTTGCCGACTTCATCTGATGCGTGTCAACATGAGATTTATGAATTATTTCCGACCAAAAATTATCTTCATTTAAACATGGGCTACCAGACCTTGTCACTGGGCTACCAACTTCATAAAATGGTAGCCCAATTGGACTACCAGGGGAAAAAGTGAATTTCAAGCCCTGAACACCGTGCTGGAGTCTCAAACTCAAACCCACCATACTCAGATAGTGAGTCAGGTACCCTGACCCTGACCATTGCACCGAGATCCAACCACAGGAAACTCAGAGATATTGTTTTTGTTGTTGTTTGTATTGTTTATGTTTATATTAGTCGTGTTGTTGTCAACCAATAGAATTCAACAACCGTAACAAACGTAGTATAGATGTCATAAGAAATACTACAAACACAACTAATATGAACATAAACAACAATATAAACAACAAAATAACAACCGCCACCGTCATATTTCTGAATTCCCTGTGATCCAACCAGCAGACACCTGAGTTATCAAACACCATAATCAATATACTCTTGAATTTTAAACAGTGTTGTTTACAATTCAAGAGTATATGGAATAAGAAGCCGATGTGCTAAAATTCTACACTTTTCAAGATAAAGTTATCAGCAACTGAGATCATCATCTCAGGACGTTGAGTTCGAGACCTGGTAGGTCCAGAGTAACTGATGCACTATTGCAGCCTAAATACCCTTTTTTGCCAACAAAAATGCAATCTTTACCTTTAGTTTTCTTGAAAATATTGTGCATGACTGTCAAAAATATGTTGACAAAATTGCTATCTCCTCTGTGGAAAAGGGGTTGATCTCCTCACCATTCAAAGCGGGAATTCAGAAAGACGTGATCATCAAAACTACATGTATGCTGTCAGAAATTTTGAAATATGGGCGAAGCTGTTCTGCAAACTGAAGAAACTTGCTTTAGATCGGTGAGTAATCTTATTATCTAAAGACCATGGAGAATTTTGGGAAATATGCTTGCAAATTCGATACGAAAATAATGTTTTTGTTCTAACTACAAGCAGTCACTGTGATGAAATGCACAATGGTCAAAAATTCCACTGTAGTGACGGACCAGTAGATCTCAGGAGGGTTTTTAGAATGTTGAGAGATAATATTTTTCTCGTCTCAAAGTTGGGTATTTTTTGGTCCACTTTTCAACCTACCGGTACCTGAGTGCATGTGAATTTTTCTTTTGAGGAGCCGTATGGTGAAAAAAGTCTGTTTGGGCAACTTTTCGTTTTCAATGTTATCCATCCAGACCGAGTATCAAGAAGTGCATTAGAGGCAGATAAATAGTCAAACAGCGCATTTTACACGTCTTTCAAGGATTTTTGTGAGAGCTGCAAGTAATTAGGCGATGATGATTATGTCTTAAACATAAAATGTTGGCACAGCTGGTAAAAATGTCTCTCTGTGAACTGAATGGAAATCTGGTTCAAATGATAGCAATCAATGATTACTCTAAAAGCCAAAATATCAAGTTAAGCATAAAGTCTGAATGCTATTTATTATACTGTCTGTCAATATCTATCAAAAGTTATCAATACATATCTTATGGCACCATTTGTTTTTTTACTTTAAAGTACTAATACTTTTCATTTTAGACACATGTACAATTGCTATTCTTGTGTCAGTTTATCGAAGCTTGTAAATGAAAAATACAACATGTACGAGATGTAAAATCTTAGAAAAACATAAATACCTTTATAAGCACAACTGCAGATATAGTGTACTAAACTATCTTATGAGTGCCATGCAAGTAATATGATACCATAATATGTTAAACTTTACGGAAATAAACTGCGGAACAAAAGCAATCGTAGGTAACTACAGTAAATTCACTCATAAAAATATAATATATCAGCAAATACTAAGCAAAATTATTCAAGCTAGAACACTTGAAAAACATGTTAATGGTAAAAATTGATCTATTGAATGTGGCAAGTTCAATCATTCGCTATGGCCACATTCCGTCAAAACCTGTTTGATCACTGTATTTCGTGACAGTAACAAGTAAAAAACGTAATAAATAGATACTTGTCTTAATAGCATTAAAGAGACACACAAACTATTGCATACAAACAATCAGATATTTGATATAAATCTGTTTCTCAGAATACCAATACCGGTACATTGTCAGAAAATAGCGAAGAATTTTTTGCATAAATGACATCACAGAGAAAACTTGGAAAATCTAGAAAAGGGTAATCTATGGAACTAGGTAAATTAAACACCACAACTATTTCGCTGTGACATATTTGTCTGAAGTTGTGTTTTCAAGGCCGGTGTCAATGTAGATTCGATATAAAATGTGGTACCTTAAAGAATGATTGAAAACTGAAGTACACATAAAGATAGAAGCTAGCCAATACTGATAGTGGAATAAAGTGAACATAATGATCAGACAGTTCAGCTGATATGAAAAGTTTACATGTTCAAGCTTTTGATGTCTGTTGATCTAAATTGAAAGTTGCCAGCTTAAGTTTGGATTAAAACAACTGATGCACGCACAAATGATCTCTTCATGACATACAGATGATTAGCAATAAAGGTTAAAATACACACATGCAGGTTAAACAGCTGGTAGCACGTATCCATCAGTTATAATCTCCGAGTATCAGAACAGTGTCAGAAAGAATGTGATTTTAAATGAAGTGAAATTACTTCGTACTTGAAGTAATTTATGTTATTATTGTTTAATGTATATATTTATGACGCTCTGCGTTTAGCATCGAGCACTGGAATTTCTCACAGGGGACACACACACACACGTACATATATATATGTTCGACTGTGGTTTTTCAGGTTGTTTGAACCAGCAGATTGGTACGTGTGTAATACCCTATAAACGAATACACACACACACACACACACACACACACACACATATATATATATATATATATATATACTTAATATATTTCTTTAAATACATAGTTGCATACACAAGGTTTATAAATATACATTGAATATATATTAATATATATCTATTTAAATATATAGTTACACAAGGTTTAGGGTTGCACCAAATGTACATATTGAACATGATTGTCGCATTCGCAAAGATCTGACAAGTTTCAACACATTAGGACCTTGAGAGGCTAGATAAAATGTGTATGAATGACTAGAGCAGACTGCATTCGAAGACATACTGCAATAGCTGGGATTCGTCACAAGATTTGACAGTTTTTGAAGATCCACTCTTGAAGTTTTTTGGTTGAACTCTCAAAGTCAATGTTAATTGTCAAGGCATAGAGTGTGTTGGATCCCGATCTATAAAAAGCACTATCTTGTGTTGAAGGTGTAATGAACCGATCCATGACTATGTTCTTTGATTCAACCTGAGATGATACCATACACATAACTTTGTCAACAATATCCTTTTCACCTGAAATTATGATGAAAGTCAATGAGCGCAGACTGCTAGTCTTACCCTTGGTGAGAAGAATACTGAGAGGCGATATCAAATCGCCAGAGATTATATCATTGAGATAATCACTGTAGTGCCAAGACCTACTATATTGGTCTTCATCTTCACCACGGTACTTATGGGCTGCGTCCTGACAGTAACACTTACTGAAAAACACTGTAAATGTCAAATGTTCCAACAACCCTTTCAATTCAATGTTTCTGATCAAGCTCTCAAAGAAATCAGGGTATTTAATATCTAATGTTAAGGACTTGATGTGCTTGACTTCTCCTATGAAATGAGTAGCATTTGACACTTGATCTGTACTAACCATGGCTGCAAAGTCACTAATATTGCTATTCATATTCAAAGCTTCTATAAGTGTCTGGGTGGCATCAGGTGTTGTGAAGAGGTCCTGCCATAAAATACCACATGATACTAGAGCTGAGCTTGCTGATTTTAAAGCTTGTAGAAACTTTGTGATTATTGTGTCGTAGATGTCATTTGCAAAGGGGTAAATACTGACTGTTAACTTCTTAGTGTTCTTACATTTTGTGGTAAACTTACAGAGTGAGTCACTGAATGACTCAATTTCCATAGCATTAATCTTATCACTGGAATCATCACTTAATACTACATTGACATGGCTTGGTCCATTTTCTACAAGCTCATTTAGTGGGTAGATCAGCATTGAAACCTGTACCAGTTTATCGCCTTTATCAGGGTCCAAGATGCAAAGAGATGCAGCCCATAAAAACTTTTCCAAGTACTTGTTACGATTGACACTTTTGTATAAATTAATGACAGCCTGGCTGGCCTTTTCCTTCAGCTTAGGGTCAATTTTACGCGGTGATAAAGTCAAAGTATTCAATCGCCATCCTTTTCTCAATGCCTCAGCTATTAATTCCATACACTCAACACAGGCCTTTTGCATTTCAAAGGTTGTTAAACTGACACAGACGGTAGTTATGCGCCTAGTGAACTGTAACATTTTATCATGTGATGTACATGCATGGTCGATGTATAGATGTTTGATATTTGTTACTGAATCTTTATTTTGGCATAGCATGTTACTAAGCTGCTCCAAGACAAACACTGTGTCACACTTTAGTGAGCAAAAGGTAATGTTTTTATCATTAGGTTGTAGAGTGGAATACATGGACAGTTCCTCATATTGTTGTTTCAGAATCAAATGATTCGGCATCTCTGGTACTAAGTAGTCGATATCAATACTGGCTTCAAGTAAACATTTACAGATGAACCTAAATTCTGCAGTAATGTCATATTCCAAAGTATTGTATTTGCACTTCATCTTTTTTACCAGGTGATTAAGGAAGGGCTTAGCTTCCCTTTTAAGTATACCGGATGTAAAAAGACAAACCTGTCTCTGGTTCAAAACTTCTCCCTCAATTGAATGGACAAAATCATGAGCATTATTACTGATATGTAAAGCAGTGAAATATTCCAGCCACGTTTTGTGGTAAAAAAAGCAATGGCGCTGCACTTTGACTCTGGATATTCCAGAATCTTTCACAAGCAAACCTAGATTTAGCACTGTTTCACTAAGACCATCTTCGTCAATCATCATATTATCTTTTAAACAAATATCATATGCGTAATGAGCCAACCTACTCACTCCATTATCTACATCCTGGGGTACTTTCTTATTAACAAGTGGCTTGTCATTCTTACAGCAATATCTCTTCAACACACAATCCAAAATATCTGTATAGATGTCTGTCATGTTACCTGTGGGAATATATTTCCTCTCTTCCCAAAGCAAGCAGACAAATGTTATATGTAATGGATTACAGAGCAAATCATATCTTTTGTGACTTTTTGTTAAATCATCATTTTTTTTTATGGAGACGTGAGCATATGGATATGACATATGAGGTGGTGGTTTCACATTCTCTAACTTTAACTCCGAGATAAGTGTCTTAGCTTCTTGTTGGTTTCCCACAAGAGCAAAATACTTATCTATAAACTTAATGGCATCTCTTGTAGTAAAACCTTCAATTCTGAAGTGTGCATGACAGTTGTCAAGAGAGCCATGCAACCCAAGAGGCCGAGTTGTTATGACAATTGTGCACTCGGTCAGAAGATTCTCTGAAATAATAGCAGGAATATCTGACTTTTCTCTGGATATAGATGTCATTTCATCTAATCCATCAAAAAGACACAACACTGAATTTGGGTTTTGTTCAATATAATTGTAGAGTACTTCTTTTGTTATTTTGGAATCCTCAGGAAGTAACTGATGGAAAATAATATCAGATAATCTCTTGTTATCAGAAATATGTCTCATTTCCAAAAAAAATAAAAGCTGAAATCGTGGTAACTTTTTGCATGCCCATTCATAAGCTAACTTCCTACACAATGTTGATTTACCCATAGCTGGAGCTCCTTCAATTGCTATTCGTCTGCAAGATAATTCTGCATCAGTGATCTGGAAAATTTCAAGCTCATTTTCGATGATAAGTCCTGGTTTCATCCGCCACCCTCTGTTGGTCTTTATAACTTTCAATCGTGTGTAGATTTCTGTGAGACTCATGGACACGCCTGTATTCCAGGGAATGGGCTTGAAGTCTTTGTAATGTCTTATATATTTGTCTTGCAGGTACTTCTGCAACCATTGTATGCTTTCTGGAAATGAAAAAAATATTGTATCATTGCTGCACCAGTTACAAAACATTTCAAGAGGTGACCTTACATTAAATTGCCAGGGCAGAGACTTGATGTTTGTGGCTTTTGCAGTAACGTGTTCTGTAGATGCACATGTTCCGAAGTGAAATATTGCTTTCAGTTACAAACAATTTCTATACATGATGCCAGAGATCTACTGATAGGGGCTAAAAACTTAAGTATTGACATATTGGTATTTTGACAAGTGAGGAAAACTGGTCAACATTCTTATGCTAGATAGTTACTTCAAAAGAGTACCTGTGATGTCACATGGCTGAATAGGACTAAGCCGTTCCACAAGATCCTCTCTATAAGCATGCTTCAGTAATTTAACAAGGAGTGATCTGTCATCTGCTCTTATTAGCCTCCTGTCTAGTAATTTTTGAAATAAATCCATTGCTTCATTGATGTTTTCAATATCTGTATTCTGTATTCCCATTGACTTTGTATTTTCACACAGGAATTTCATTGTTTTAAGTTCATCTGCAAAATATAAAGTGCAAGAAAATGATCATTCTTGTAATTTCTAAAGAAGAATGCTTGGGCATATTTAAATTAGTTTGACAGTGAGAAAATTTCTAAATTTCACATTAGCCTGGCCTCTGTTTGTCTGAACATATCAATAGTAGGTTCAGCGGCTAACTGACTACGCATGCACAGATTCAATATATTATGCGAATATCCATTTAGTGTACTCGACCACAGAGAAACATAGACAGAGTCGCAACGCGTATTGTTTAAGGCGTGAAGCGGTTACGTAACCCATCCATGTTCGCCTCGCCTCAGGTTGCTCTCGCCTCTCTTTTCCCAAGAGTGCCGACCATGCATCCTTCGTTAATTTTCGGATTTTCGCCGACTATCAGGCGAAAGTATGTTCGGCAAAGTTTGTGTTGTTGTTGTCGTGTGGTGCCGAGCGGAATTGACGTGCTGGCGAAAACGGCAGTGTTTTGAGCTTCAGGAAAGTGAGTTTTACCGTTTTAAAAATTCCTCTCATATTTTTATGATTATATAATGAGTGTGTTTGAACCAAATTTGAAAGTCTTTTATCGATACTGTCTGATTTTACTCAATGGTTTACGGTTAATCATACCGTCTTTTACACATGCGTCAAAGAAGGACATGTTTATGAAACTGCTGGCGTGTTATGTTTTGATTGGCGTGAAGCAATGTTTCTGGCCTGAGAGCTCACAAAGTAACTATGGTTGCTACGCGACTGGAAGTACGATGCCATCTCGTCGTATTTTTCGCATAATGTCGTGCAATTATCAACTACAAACAAAACCTCCAAAAAGTTTAACACCTTTGAAGCTCATTTTTATATGAAAAGCCAATAGTCTACCGAGACGACCATGGAACAAAAGGCATGCCGCGTTTCCAGTCTGTCCATACTATTTGTCTGTGACTCGACTTAAATCATGGGCTCTGCCACATTTTTTGAGTCTTTGTTAAGAAACAATTACCGATACATGCAAAGGAGGGTCACCCTGTTTTTGACTTTGGTGATGGGGGAGGGGGTCGACATGTTTTTGAAATGCCCAACAGGGGGGGTCAGTGTGTTTTTTAATTTCTACACGGTTCATACTTGTGTAAAATGCATTGTGCCAGCCACAAATGTCATCATTCAGTTGCATTTTTCAGCGCGCCCTTTGGGCGCATAACTTTAATAATAACAAGGCAGTATTGCTGAAGGCAAAGAGTACTTGGGCCATGATAGAGTAATTTTGAGGACAATATATACTACTATTCAAATATGGTCTTGAATTTCCTCCTGTCAGTTAGGCATTTGATTAACTGGTTATTAAACGAAGCAATGGCATGACAACGGCAAAATATGTCTAGCAACTTTTGTGGAGTTTGAGGCAGGGGTTCTTTATTTATAGTGGAAATTGCTTAAACTCCTTAAATATTCAAATTACTGCAAATTTCTTTTGTTCTCGATGGTAGATGTCTAATATTTAGATGGGCATATTTAGATTTCTACCCTGTAGTTATCCCTATATACCAAAAATCGGACATCCAGCTCTATTGGCTTGCTCAGAATTAGATATGCGCATAATTAATGAGGTACAATATGTGGTGTCATAAGGTGTCCCATCATACCAAATATGAAGGATGTAGCACTTGTGGTTACTGAGTTGTGGACAAATATATTATTTGAGGTCAAAGGTCATTCAGGTCACGTCACATTTTGTCATAATAATTGTATAGCTAAGTTATTCCTATATACCAAAAATCAGACCTCTAGC
>LD347726.1:368029-383199 GCA_001465055.1 Ptychodera flava
AAAATTGTCAAAAAGGATAAATTTACAATTTTTGAAAAGCAGATGGCTTTAAATACTACAATTTTTTATATACTACTTTAACATTTAATTCAATAATTACAGTCTTGATGTTTTCACTGGAAAAATTGATAATTACTAAATGCTTTGAGTAAACCCTCTCTTAGAGAGCACATTCTGTGACTTTTACCGTTCATCTTATAATCACAAAATAGTTCCAATTGTGTTATGTATAACTTTGAATCTCATATGTTACAGGACTCAGGACAAAATGTTACAGGACAAGGTGGAAACAATCATCAGAAATTCACAACGACAAGTTGACCTTATCTACCATGACCGACTTGATAACAAAGTAACCCTTATTCTGACCAACAAGACTCATCCACTACATCACGACTTGGTCGACAAGCGCATTGTAAGAAGTGGCAGACTTAGGCCACTGGTAGCCCGTACCCAGCACTACGCAAACTTTTTTATTCCACAAGCTGTTAGTCTTTTTAATGCAAATTTCAATTGTGAAAATTAACAGCCATGCTCATTTTTGTTTCTGTTTTCGCTTTTATTGACTTGTGCTTTTTGTACATTTTGACTTTAGACTCTTTTTTTTTTTGCAGGCATTCAAATTGCTCTTTTAGGGATTTAAAGTTTTATCTTATCTTATCTTATCTTAAACTCACAAAAAGTCCTTTGAATGGCTGAGCAAACAGCCTCAAATAAAATTTTGCTTAGTTAATTCCTCTCATGTGTGCCAGGCTTAAATTACCTTGTTGTTCTTCATTACAATTTCTGTCCTTTGCCTCCTCAGTATTTGGTTTTTCGTTTTCTGTCTCAGACGACGTAGTCGTTGCTTGACCAGACTCCACTTGTTCCTTATCCATCACATCACCATGTGTTTCTTCAACTGCTTGGCTTCCAATACCATCGTCTTTAGTCACAGCTAGTGTTGACATTTTTCCATTCACTGATACCAGAGCTCCCTTTGTTGATTGTGTGCTTGATTGTCCAATGTCACTTGATGGTTTTGCATCAGCTGGTACAGTACAAGATTAAACAAGGAAAAATAGTCACACACTCTCATTATGCTTTACATTAATGCAAACTTAGTGTTTCTAGCATATCATTTTCAACTACTTATTTTAAAAGTCATTAGTTTCAACAAACAGAGTCACAATTTATGTCAGTTTGTTTTCCATATTGACCTCCATGGTTTACCTGAATTTCCACGATAACTTTATCATTTTCATGAGTTGTGGATGTCATCATGAAAGGTAAAATGAAAATGTTTGGCTTACATTCACTTCTGATATCAATGTGATATTGAATTGCACCATGCACTGGTTTCGAAAATTGACCTGTCTTTACACTATAAAGTCATGCCGATATGTTTTAATTTTATTCAAAAAGTAGAGTTGAACCATAATGATATTTCAAGTGATAATACTTTGTGCCATACTTTGTGAAGAACATGATGTGTGGATCTTTCAAGACATGGTACAGTAGGGGAGAAAATGGCTGAAACAATTTCCTCTCAAACAGCTGATTTACTAATGATATCAACAGCTATCCTAGCAAGATTTGCAGCTTTTTTGACATGTGATGTTGAATTTAAATACATACCATCATCTTCATTATCTTTCTTTTTTGGTTCTTTTAATAACGATGCAAATTTTGCAAAACTTTCAGTGATAGCTTCACACTCTGTCAGAGCAGTTTTCAAAGCCTTTGCCTTCTTGAAAGCCATAGGTGTCTCTTCGAGATGTTTTGATATTTTCTTTGATAGGTTTTCCTCACCAATTCTTACAACGCAGTAATCAACGTGCATTTCTAAATGTTTCATTATAAAGTGAGCTAAGTGAGAATCATCATGGACTGAAGTTGGCAAACCAAAAGTCATTGCTTCCATGCCATAAAAGCTGTAATCCCAATAGCATGGTGAAGGTAGGCAGAGATGAGACTGTTGTAGAGATGTGAGTAGGGATATTGCTGATTGCCCTGGTTTGAGTTTTGGGTACACATATGGACTTTCCGATGCATCAGCTAAAATCTTCTGTTCGTTCTTGCCGGCTTTTTCAGAAACTCCTTGTATCTTCCACTCTGGTTGGCTGCTGTAATGTACTTTTCGATGATTGGCTACTGTACCAACGGAAGCTGCAATAGACTTGCACCCTTCTATGGCCATCTGTGTATCCATCTGACCATATGTGAGTATGTGGTGTCGTGCGACTGGCCTCATCTTTGGATCTTTCACCCAGAAACACCTGTCCGGTCGTGGAAGAATCTCCTCATGTGGAATGTCTGATAAATCTCTACCCTGAACTTCTGCCCTGTATGCATTCTGGAAGAAATCATAAATGCAAGGACCAATGGAAAAAAGTATATCTGCCTCACTTGCCATTTGCAGCATCTTTTCTTCAAATTCAGACAGACCATACTCTTCAGCTTGCAGGTAGTTAAGTTCTGGACAAGCATGATTGATGAGAACCAGCTTTGCACCAGGAAAGAGTTTTCGCCTGATATCGGCAGCAGCACGTCCTGTCTTTGGAGCATAACCAACTACATACTGGACATCTTCTAATTTCTGCAGGTCTGGATAGCAGATTTCGTGATACAGCAACCATTCTAACTTTGGAGGATCATCTCTGTGATCAGCTTTCTCTTTCCTCTGTGCTGGAATCAAGGTAACACCACAGTTCTCAGCATCTTTCTTCTGGTCATCACTAATTTTAACATCAAGAACAGTAGAGTAGGCTCTCAGGTCTTCTCCTGCCTTCTTCTTCATTTCACAGAAATCCTGGACAAGCGTTCTGTGAAATCCTGACAGACCCAGCTCATCTTTGTTCCAGGAATTTCCAACAAATAATGCTGACGGTTTAGAAGGCACCAGGTGAAGCTTGGCTTGTTGGAAGAGACTTTCATGTATTGCAGATGCAGCATTATGTGTCTTTGTATACAGCCCAACCACATGTTTGATATCTGCTAACTTTGTAAGTCCTGGATAGTAATTGTAGTGATTGAGAAGCCAGTTGATTACAGGTGGATCTTCAGATGGCTTAGACCATTTTGGCCTTGTTGCTGGAATCAAAGTAACTCCATATCGTGTTGCATCATCCCTCTGTTCTTCACTGAGTTCAACATCAAGGACAGTGCAGTGAATTGCTGACAACTCAGACTTCTTCTTCAGTGTGCTTTCACAGAAATCTGAGATCAGTTTCCAATTTGCTGGGCCATATGAATTTCTCTTCCATGATGTTATAAAGAGTGCTGCAGATCCTTCCATTTTGTTTCCTGATAAACTTTCAGATTGCATTGTGAGATTTGTATCCTGAAAATGAGTAGAAAATGATTAAATGCTTTACAATAGAATGGTATTGAGTATCTTCATCAAGGTCACATGCTCTCCATTACAGTAATAGTTGGCCAATACGCTCCGAAGTTCAAGAAAAAAGATCTTTAGAAAATATGTTGGCATCATTGTTTGTAGAATTGACAGTTCAGGAACAGTGTTTTGATTTCATTTTAAAGCCAGTTGTTGTCCTGACCTCAATTTATAGTAAACAAATGTAAAATGTCTCATATTTGAGCATTAATACAGTTGATCTAATATTATATGTACAGACACATTACTTACAGGACTCTTACTTTTATTGTGTGGCTTGGTCTGTTTCATTTTTACACACCTGACTTTGGATTGATATTTTACATAAATGTTTTACAGAAAAGGCCTGATCAAATTGCAAAACATAGGGCCAATGTCCCTGAAGCTACTATAGACATGGATACAAAATTAAGTATTTCTTGACTGTATGAAATTATTTCACTAAGGTCATCCTAGGGACCTGTTAACTAAATATTAAAGCTGTCTGACCAGCGGTTTGGAAAAAACAAGCGACCCAACAGTCGACAGAGCTCTGCTGTGTTATGTAGAGAATAACTTTTTGTGACACATGTAGTGATGAAGAAGGTTGATATGTTTGATAGCTCATTTCAGGATGGCCCGACCAAAAATGGCAAAATTAGCTGCAAAAATACAAAATTGATGATTTCATCATAATTTCAATATATTAACATTAAGATAAAGCCTAGGAACCTGTATACCAAATATCAAAGCTATCACATGAGTAACTTTTGCAAAACAAATATTTTGACCAAAAACGGCAAAAATTGACCCCAAAATACAAAAATTGAAGATTTCATCAAATTTCACTATATCACACTAAGAGAACCCCTAGGAACCTGTATACCAAATATCAAAGGCATCAGACAAGTAGTTTTTGAGAAACACATTTTTCGACCAAAAATGGCACAAATTGCACCAAAAATACAAAATTGCAGATT
Organism: Ptychodera flava; assembly: GCA_001465055.1. Classification (NCBI taxonomy): domain Eukaryota; kingdom Metazoa; phylum Hemichordata; class Enteropneusta; family Ptychoderidae; genus Ptychodera; species Ptychodera flava. The sequence goes on from LD347726.1 coordinate 372,365, forward strand.
GCATCATATATTCAATATTTAGTTTATCTGTAGGAACCTGTATACCAAATATCAAAGCTGTCAGACGAGCGATGTTGATAAAATAAATTTTTGACCAAAAATGACAAAAAAATTCCTTAAAAATACAGATTTGCATATTTCATCACAATTGGAACAAATCCAAGTTGGGTTATCCTCAGGGACCTGTATACCAAATATCAAAGCTGTCTGACCAGCGGCTTTGAAGAAGATTTTTTACCAAAAACGTCTTTTTGTCGCTAATTTGCACATTTTCAACAATATCAAAACATTAAAAAAATTTGTTTCTCATAATCATATTTTGCATCTACACAACAAATATCAAATCAGTAAGTACTGCGGTTCTCAAGATATTTGAGTGGACGCACGCCTCACAAACGGACATACATACATACATACATACATACATACATACATACATACATACATACAGACTGACGCCGGACAGATACCCAACCCAATAGCTTCTGTAGACCATAGTCTATAGTAGCTAAAAATAAATGAAACTTCTCAACACTCTGAGCCACAGTGAGTGAGTGTCAATCGATGAATAGTGTAGATAAGGTGAATTACCTGCCTGCCAAATGTTTTCAGTAATGTGACCTATGTAAATCTATTTCATCTCCAAACAACCCATATTTCTAGTATTTGTTTTACAATTTACTCCTTTTGCAATTAAATAATGCCTACCAAAGTAAAATACGAGGATCACATTTTAATGAATTCAGCTGTGATGGATACAACCATAGGAGGAAAGATGAATACAAGTTTTTATATTACAAAATCCCCATTCCCACTTCTATTTCCCTCTTCTGATATTGTTGTGTCAGAAAGGTCATTTCAGGTCACAATGACCTTTGTAGTGAAGCTTCGGCATTTCTCAGAGAGAAATTTGCTGAAAATTTAAGGCATATTTGCCTTCACATTTACATTTTGATCGTATTCTTTGAAAGAATAATCAAACTCATCGGTGTTAGTGACAATAATGTGAGGGCAAAACCAGACTGTGTTTGCCCTTCAAAGTCTGAGTGGCCATTCCATTAGCTGTGGGTCCATAACTGTGGTGTTTTCGGATGGGATTTCTGACTTTTATGTGCTGGTTTTGACTTTTACGTTATTAACGCCGCCACCACATAACATAAAAGTCATAACATACAAGTCAAGTCATGAAAGTCAAAATCAGCACGTAAAAGTCAGAAACCCCGTCACCACATAACGTAAAAGTCAAAACCAGCACGTAAAAGTCAGAAATCCCGTCTGAAAACACCACAGCTATGGACCAACAGCTACCATTCCATTGGCTATCAGGATTACCATCAGAAATCATGATAATTAATCTGGGCACAAACTCTGAAATGGCAAGAAAAGAGTGTAACATACCCAAGTCTCTGAATGTCACCACACAAGGTCCTTAGATTCACATCAGAAAATCATAAGGAAGTTCAACTGGTCCCACAAGATGGCCGTGCATGTATCAACACAAGCAGCCATAGCTCACGTGATTTGGCATCAGGAATGCATTAACTGGTGACCCGATGACTTGCTGAGGGCAAAGTTCATTTATGACACTCACTTGAGGGCGCTCTTATGAATTTTTACCAGCACTGCCGTTGATTGACTTTTTAATGTTCCTGCTGTTCTCTTTGGTCCAAATATAAAATGATCAAATATCTTGTGTCAACGTACGTGTAAAGATGTAGCCGATCTGGTTGTGAAATATCAATCCATAACATCAGTGCAGTTTACGAATAGGTTTATATACTTATGACAAAAACTCATAATTGTTGTACAATATATCATTGCCATTTTAGAGGTTTAATGCCGAAATAAAAACAAGAAAAAAAACTACAGTTTTAGTGTTTGTTTAATTTCAATTATACACTATAAATATGCCTTCATTTCATGACATCTCTAAATAAACTATAAAATTGTGAATTCAGTACTATTTTTAAGCCATTATAACTACAGCTCATTTATGTCCTTAAAGTAAGTTACTCACCATGACTGCCAGTAAAAAAACAATAAAATTAAAAACTTCATGGCACATTAAATAAACAATGACATCTAAGATGCATGTGTTTTCAGTAACTATATTTCACAGCCACATACATCAATAATTATTTTCAAAGGACTTCACATAATATCAGAATATTGATATACACAATAAACACAAAGCACACTAGTTACTAAGGTAACAAAGAATTTTTGCATGTTAAGGATCGTTTTTGAATTCCTCTTGTATTTTTTAAACTGATATTTTAAGCTCGCCAGTTCACACATTTATACTGTGATATCACTATCAATTTGTTTGTGCTTTTCTGTGAGTGTTGCTGTCGGTGTGATATATGAAGAATGGCTCATTGGATCAGAATTAAAAATTAAATAAGATTCTGTACATTGGATCAGAATTAAATGAGATTCTGTACATACATTCGATTTGGGAATAGCAAGAACTTATCAATCTTTTGTGGGTTTTTGTTGGCTTGCATAATTCATGCAAATCTGCACAGTCATTTTTTTGCAAAGAAGTCAGATTTTGTCAGAATGACTGCATCAGATCTGATGATTCTTGTACAATACAGATGTTGATCAAGGTCAGCAGTTTCATGAAAGAGACAATGCCCTTTCATTTTTAATGAATCTTCACCAAAGGGATATGGTACAACTTGAAGGACTTGAAAGTCTTGTGCCAGCAAATTGCTAATTTCAATATTGAATGACATTTTTCATTGAGAATAAATAGTGACTTTACTCACTTATCATAGTAACATATGAGTAAACTTAAAGACTTTTGCAATTTCATAATATTAGATAGGGCTCAGCCCTTGGTGTCGCGCCAGGGGTTAAGATTGGCAATGTTATTTGTATTGATTCATGATAAAATGTAATTAATTGTTACTTCATAAACGTTTATATGACAACTATGCCCAGTTTCCCTCTGATGAAAGCAGTTCACGTACGTACGTACACGACGTCAAACCCTGCAGCAGTGCAGGTAGGCCTATAGATTTTCTGTAACGTGTAAAAATTTTGGACAAAAATTTGCAATTTTTACAATGATAACAGCCTATTGCGTTAAACAAGGGACGTATCATGCAATCGGAGTCCAAAGTAGTATCAAAATTATTCAGGAGAGGCGAGCAAAGCGGCTCCGATAAAAGACAACCCTCCAGGAGGGGAGATCATGTGATTTCCTGATGTCAGATCTACAGTCTATGGTGGGCACAGAATCCCCTACAAGTTACGTCGGGCAAGTGGTCACCTACCCTCGGGCACATAGTCCCATGTTTGGGCTATAATATATAATGTGTCAAGTAGAAACCTGCAGAAAACTACCGTGAATATGATACAGACATAATTTAACCCTTTGAGCGCCAGCGTCAATTTTTGTTGCCTTTATAAAATATACCATAGTCATTTTCCCTCGATTTTTGTCAAAATGTTCATAAAATGTGTAGCTCATGAAATGTGATGTCCATTTTGTCAAAAATTATCCAAAAAAAATCAGAAAAATTAGTACAATGTTGCACTAAAAGTTTGGCGGGGGAAAATTACAGCACTCGAGGGTCAAGCATCTTCAACAGGGGCAGTACCACATTTTGGGATGGTTTCGTCAGGTAGCATTAGGAGAATAATTCATGTACGTAGCAACTTCTTTCTCACTGTAGTTTTTGTTGAAAGATTTTGATAATCGTATGTGTGTGTTCAGTTTTTACAAAGTGTTTGTAAAATAAAGTGAATCCCTATAATATCTTTCAAAGAATTGTCTCTAGATTGTGAAAAGAGAGCCTCTCTATAAGTTTGTTACAAAGAAAAGCACACAACCTTGATAATGGACGATGAAGAATTTTTATTTTGAAAAAGTTTATTTTTCATAACCGCATTTCCAAATCAACGGTCCTTGCACAAACATCTTGGCAAGAATACATTCTTCCACCCCGTTGTTGGCAGATTAATAAAATCGTTTTTTCAACAAAAAAAAAAACAAAAAAAAAATTAGTACACGAGTAAATGAATAATTAAAGATCATTTCAAACACATGAATGTTTGTAATTTGTAAGTTTTGACCATTTTATTACAATTTTATATTTTTTACTTATCGAAAATATATCATGCAATGCAACCTTCGGAGTGATGTCTTTGATTGCTGAAGCTAGAAGTTTTGAAAATGTCAATATGACAGCCGTCGGCGATAAATAATGTCAATTCAGTTTTTGCATACTTGCTCACGGCGGCCATATAGTGACTTGCATGTCTTCAGGGTTTTTTGAAACTTGTAAGTTATACGTTTGCTGCCGATGTTTAAAATCGTTTTGAGGTCAAACATTGGTAAGCAGTTTTAAACAACTTCTTTTTGATTTCAAACCATCTTGGTAAAAAACAACAACAAAAATGCACAAAAATATACAGATAATGAGACTTTATAGTGTATTACCAGAGATTAACCCTTTGAGTGCTGTAATTTTTGCCACCAAAATTTTACTGTAACATTTTACCAATTTTCATGAATTTTTCTGAAATATTTTGATAACTTTAGACCAGATGGACATCACTGGCTACAGTTTGTGATCAAAATTTTGGCAAAAAACTAAAAAAAATGACCAGAGTATATTCATAAAGGCGACAAAAATTAACTTTGGCGCTCAAAGGGCTATTAACTAAAGAAACAATAACGGTGGCTTTGTCAGTATTGTTCACCTTTACAGGCTTCACAACGTCATTGAAAAAATCTATCATATTTCCCTCTTCTCTTTCTCTCCACAGATTTCTGCAGAGAAGATTACTGGCCATATTACTGAAAACAGAGAGAGTATTCAACAATATAAAAAACAACGAGATTACAACATAGCATCTTGCTTGTTAAAAGAATGGGTCTAAAATTAATGATTCAGAAATTTCTGGAATCAAAAAATGATCCGATGTAACTCAGAGTCCAATGCCAATATCTAAATGAAAGGACAAGAATATTTAATCTACCAAAAATGGTATCAGGAGAAGCAAAAACACAGTCAGTTGATGTCTACATAAAAAATAAATTTATACTTGGAAGAGCAAAAATCCTTAGAAGAACACATCCACAATGTCCAGCACCATTTTATAAAATAATTCTTTTGAAGAAGTACAACAAACCTCTTCTTATTGTTTGTGGTGTCAAGATTTGCAACCAAATTGCTGCTTGTATTGCTAAGCAACTTGAGGTAGTATGCGCCTGGAAATCTAAAGACTTAAACTTGTACTCCAATGTTTACCTACACTTGAAATTCGAAATGACAGCCATCGCTGTGTTAGCTGTACCTGGGACACGGTTTCTTAATTTTTATATTCACGAAAATAACCCGACGAAGACTTTATTTTACTCTACCAGCATCAAATGAGATATAACATTTTAGAGTCCACACCTTTGTCCCCGAGGCGCATTCTACCTAAACTTGTCTCTGAAATAATAGATTGCAGTTTCCCTTGATTGCCCAATTGCCAAATTTAGGTTCATTTTTTCATCGACATGAAAGTTGGCCGCCAAAGTTTAACTTGGATTCAATGTTGATACAAAGTTCCAAAGACAATTTATCGAACGAAAATTGATGACGTAAAACTTCCTGGCTGGCCTCACATGTCAAACAAAGTCTTCTCCCTCAGGTCCTGGCTTGGTATGCGAGCAAAGCCGCCGCACCGATGGCCAATGGCACTAAAAGGCGCATATCTAGACCAAAAACCGTGAACTCGTTCTGTGGTTTGTCAGCGCAAAGGCGTTTCCCTGCAAGAAAATGTATTTTGGATATGGTTATCAAAAAAAATTTCTTCAATTGTGATTATGTGTTATGGCCTCGGTCTCTCTCTCCCTTTGCCTGTCTGTCTATGTCTGTCTTCCTGTCTCTCTCTCTCTGTGTCTGTCTTCCTGTCTCTCTGTCCCCCCTCCCCAAAGTTGTTAATGAGGATTATATAATATTAAAATGGATGAGTGATGCAGGATGTTGTCTTTAAGGTGGCAATTCACAATACATCGTATTTTTCTCAAAATGACTTTTTTGCTAAGATTCATTCAACATTTTATGAATTTATTAAGATAGGATTAAAATATTGATTTTGTTCACCTTTAAGCATGTCAAGCAGTCCTAAGTTTGATAGAAAAGAAGTCTAAATTTATGCAGGTTTATGTTAATCACCAGATTTCCTGGCTGCTTTTGTTCTCCCTTTTTCAAAATTTCCGAAACAAATTTAATTCCACTCTTGCTTGTTCAATTTTTTTTTTCAAATTTCACATGATGTTCTTTATACTATGGAACAAAACCGTAGTTTTGTTTTGCAATAAAGTTCTTACATTTTTAATAACAGTCATTTCATTTTTGTTTATTATGATTTTATCACTCTGTTTTGAATGTCAGTCTTTCAATCCCTACCGTTTGACAATGATTTAACAAGATTAGAGAACGCAAAACAAAGTTGTCGTTTTTTTCGCATATACTCTAGTTTCAAATGATATATTAAATTTCCTAAAGTAGTATCATGTTTACGACTTAAATCAATTTTTGTCATTAAAACCGAAATTTAAGTTTTCTACCCAAAATATGTATCCCGTTCATTCTTTGAGAAAACTATTGCTAAACTGCAAATTTTGATACTAGAGAAACAAATTACTCAAGATGTACCGATATTTTAAATTCAAAATGGCCGCCATCCCTGTGTTAATTTTAGTGGAGAAAAACAATTCGATTTAAAATACTAAGACTGTGAAAATCTTTATTATGCCAAAGAAATTGAAAAAAATTGAGAGAGTCCGAATATCTGTCCCCGACGCATATTCTACCTTAATGTATTCCTCGTGGGGTAATTAATGGTAAACTGCCAACACGTTTGGACTATTCGCCAACTATACGCCTTTAACTTTGGTGTAAAGAGAAAAGACTCTTTCCCCTCAACGGGCATCGAAGAGGGTTCGAGGACGACACCATAAGGGGGAAGATTGGTCAAATCATAAAGATCAAATTTTGCAAAACAAAAAAAGGGAGGTTAGACATAATTCAATCTACACGAATAAATTTGCCACTAAGCTGCTATCAAACTTGAAAAAAAAAACCCAAAGAATTGTGCAAAGGAGTATTTTGGAAGATATCACGTCTATGAAGAAAAATTGTCGGCCAACGTTTTCTAGAGTGAAAGCATCCCAAAATAATACGAGGAAAAATATCCTTATGGCTAAATTTGTTTTGGAGTGTAAGCCTTCAGCAGAGCGTACAAGTACGTGCTAAAGAATTTGTGCATATGTGGCATTGTTATTATCTGCAAGCTTTGGTTATGGGACCCGACTATATTCAGACATAGTAAAACCCTAAAGAAAGATGGTGGCGAGAATATATAATGTACAAATTAGTTAATCATTACGGTGTCACTGAATATTTCTGAAGCTCTTTTCTAAGTCACCCTCCGCTACTCTGAAATAAATTGGAAGATGTCTCCAGAAGATTGACCCACCTTGAATCATGAGAGGATCAGATGGTTTCCAGACTTCGCGTCGCTTGGCGTTATTGGCTTTCTGTTCGCTAAGGAAAGACTCCCAATCTGGGGGTTCAGATGGGACACTGATCTGCATGTGATTCCAGAAACTGAAAAAGAATCATAATTACGCTTGAAACTAAATCATAATTACGCGTGAAACTAAAATCCACGCATCGTTCAATATTCCGTCCCAATACGAGACCATGTTCATAGACAGCCTGAGAAATCAGAGAGGTAGTGGTATCTTGTCCTCTTCGTCAAATCAAACATCTCCCTTGGTTTTAAACCCTATCTTCATGATTTTCCGCCTTTAGGTTAGTGTGTCATAAAGGACAACGCTGACACTTCTGAATCAAACAGAAGGTATACCCCAGAGATATTTAAGGTTCATCAGGAGCAGCCCTCCAACTCGCCTCGATTTCTGACCCAATTCCTGAGTACGATGGCGGCCTCTATGCTTCAACGAGCAATAACAAAATAGCATTCATTCAAATACTAACGGATATTTTATCATAACTCAAAGTGATAGGGTTCATGGTGTAGTTCATCAGCTGTGAGGAAACTTTAGGTGAGTGAAAAAATCTCAGACTTACAGAAAGTGGAAAGTATCTGGCGTTCTGGAAACACGATTGTTGAAACCAATGTACAGATCGTCCCAAAACATTCCCCGTCTGACGGTCTGCCGGTGAACTCCGATACGGTTTTTGATCTGGAAAATAGGAATAACAAGTATGTCGAAATCAAGTATTGCACAGTGGACTGTGGAAAAGTGTTGTCAATGGGAATGATATTGCAGGCCAAATGTCTTTTTGGATTAAGCCCAAACCAACCTGTAGTGACAATTTTAAGTTGGCTTGCCATACTATACTGTAAAACGTGTTCACCTTTACAAGTTTTTGTGGACTTGAAACGAGAATGGTTCGACTTTCACAACGATGAGGTTTTAGTTTTAATAAAATAGTTAATTTGTGTCACCGAGGAAAGGGGAGCAGCGAATAAACCGACACCTGATTGACGAATTAGAAATTTGACGCTGTATTTCTAAAGATATGTGCTGTCCGTATATGTAAATGATATTCCCCGATTCTATGCGGTTTGGTCGACAGAATCCCTGGCCTCAATTTCGAAACGCCATCTTCAACATTGATACTGTTTAATGTGTGACCCCCATTACATATATTCCGTCCCCGAATTTCGTCTCCTCCAGAACCGGGATTACACCAGTTGACCACAGTTGCTCTTTCTGATACTAGTTATCCGGAACTTAACCTAGGTCAATATTAGATATTATCAGACCAGTTTATTAATATTGCAAGTAAAACAATCTGATTGGTCGAGACGTGAAAATAACTGTAGCACAATTGGACCACGCGGAGGCTCTGATTGGATGCTTTTGACGTACACGCAAGAATTTCACTGTTATGAATAACTGCAAAAAGAAACACCACCTCATCGAATACGCCACTCTGTTTTGACCAGTTCACACGTATATGTACGGTACTCACTAGCGCTGGTGCATATATGTCGTGAACTTGTCAAAATTTCGTGGTATACCCTTGTGGCGTGGTATGTCAAACTAAATTGAAATCATTGATTCTGTCGTATTATTGCCCCATGGTAAATTTCTCACCTCGAGGTAATTGTGTTCTCTGTTTGGCCTCTCACTCGGAAAGGTGGGTTTTTCCTCTGAGAAGTCGACAAGAAAATCGTAGCCTCCTTCAATTGGATCAAAGTCATCGTCGGTTTCTATCATCTGAGAGAGAGAGAGAGAGAGAGAGAGAGAGAGAGAGAGAGTTCAGAAATGACAAATGAAAAGAAAAATATACTGCGGTTAATATTTTCGTATCGTACTGTTGGCTAAACTAGGTCTATATGTGCATCTCTAGAATGGAAAATTCAGAAATATCAAGCAGACAAAATCGTGTTTCCTATTTTTTGCTTATGCGTTCTTATGAGTCTTCGTAGATTTGGACTCAACGACGCCTAAATCCAAGTGGGACAATTTCTTTTCACATTTCTGCCATGATTAACCCTTTCCCCACAATGGTTTGGCCCGAAACCATCGTCATCAATGGTGATGGTGGACAAGTTTACAGGGAATTGGGGGTGAGCAGGTTAAGACATATGACAAGGACAAAAACGCCCTCTGAACAGAGCCTACATCTGAAAGTCATAATGTCAAAAAGAAATTAAGACTTCATTCTGCATTTTAAATAAGCTAAATCGGCCTGCTCTAGGCATGTCGAAACAAAATATTGGATAAAAATAGACCTACCCTCAGAATTAAGTTATAATTCTTGAAGCCACACCAGTTGTAATAGAAAGCGATCCACTCGGGATATGAGAATACTTCGTCAAAAACGTGTTCGTTAATTCGATCTAGATATTTGTCAAACTCCCAGCTAGATAAAAAAGCAAAAAGATCTTTTATTGAAATCTACCATATCGATCAATTCTCTTTCTAATTGGCTGTGGCAATCACGGTAATGTGAAACATAGTCACCATTCGACCAATCGCAGGCATCGTTACATCACCTTCCGGTCCGATAGACGCCACCAATTAGAAACTTGAAACCTCCGTGGATTGATCCCTGAATGTGGCACTGAATTACAAGACTAAAATATGCAAAGCACTTCTAGCTTTTTAGGACAGCTCCGAATCCACCCTCCACCCTGGATCGACATTCCAGAAAATGAGCTGTCCTCGTCATAGCCGAGATTTGCTTGTTTGAAAGGGGGGTTGAGTGTGGAGAAATTAGTTTGTACATGGAGCTAGCTCCATGGTATATATTTCATCAAGGAGATTGAAAGTGCTTGGATACAAATATTCATGGTGGAACTTTTACAATATTTTTCTGGTCTGTCACTTATTGGGACTCAGTATGAAGCTCAGGGTGTAATTACTAAGTATTCAGTCTCATTTCTGTGAAAATGGAAAACTTTATTTTTCGCCAGAAGGATGCGTGACACAGGGTTGACGGCCATTTTGAATTGCAGGTTTTTGTAAATATTGAGTTTTCTTTCTCTCTCTGGTCCCAAATTTTGCACGGTGATCCCTGATATTTTAACTATTGATTTATATGGTTTAAACATTTCTGTACGGTCACTTTGGGCAAAAATTTCGAGTAGCCAAGTACCTAAACAACTCCAACAAGCTTTCGACTCGGCAACATTGCATCTGTTCAGTGAAATTTTGGACAGAACATCAAAAGTCCGTCAAGTATCCGTCTTACAGAACTACGTCACGATTTTTGAATATTTGCAAAAAGGACGGTATTTAATTCCATTCAGTGTTTTCCCAGACAGGCTGCGGAACTTATCAT
>LD347726.1:405130-420805 GCA_001465055.1 Ptychodera flava
AGATGCGCTGGACATTGTACAAAGCACACTTTATAGCACGTTAATTTTTAGAAGAAACTTGAGCAATCGATCGTGACCCCAGGGATCAATTTGAGACCCGACTTGACCTCTATCTTCGACTTTCGACTCTGAGCAGACGATTTCAATTTATTCTATACTTTCAGAAACGGCTCTAACCACGTTAACTTAGGGGCGACGTCAAAAGTCCAATGAAGGATAAAAAAGTTAATCTTTTAGTTTGGGGCTGAGGGGGGGGGGGAGTTTGACCCGAAAAAAATTCTGTCCTACAAATCAATTTAAGGTAAAAATTGCCAGGAGAATGAATCTTTTGAAATAAAAAATACAGCAGAAATGCGCACTTTCGTGTTGAAACCAGAGTGTGTTTTTCAACACTTGAACGACCGCCACTGCCCGGGTTAGCGCAAGCAATGCAGGCTGTTGGACCTCTGTTGCACTTTGAATTTATAATTATATTTTGCTACATTTTTTGGTGCACGTGTAATCCGCCTGGAAGGGGCACTGCGTGTGCAGCTGTTACAACCATGCACCAGGAGAGATGAGATAATTTTTGTCTTTAATACATCTTAAAGGAGAAACCTAGACATTATTGTATTTCTTCTTGTCCATTCATTGATAAACTTCAAGTTTGTTGTTAGTATTGTTGTATTTACATTGGATGAAAAAAGGCGTGTTCTCAGAGTTAACAATGCATTACTTAGTCGTATTTATTTCACCCCTTGACCGATCCTTTGCTTCGCTTTAGCCCGGAAATAGGTTTAATATGAGTCAATTAAGTTTCTAGAGGGTGTTTGGGGGGAACTTAGGGATTGAAGTTTTTTATCCTCAGTACATTAAACTTTTTACGTGACCCCTTACATACTGCAGTACTGTCGGTGAAAATTTTGAGCAACAGGTGCTAAGCCAACAGAATGAGTTTTGATTCCAGAAAAGCAAATGACATGATCACGAAAAGTTGTCGCTGTTAATGCTTTGTCCGGTTTGTCTTGTACAGTGGTAATTTTAACTGCAAATTTCCTTAACTCAAATTATTAGTTGTATCCGTTAAAAGTGTTTCTTTCTGCAGTTTTTTTACTGTATCTTCCATTTTTCGTTTTTTTTTCATTTTTCTTCCATTGTTCAAATTTCGGCCTTTCTCTTTCAAATTCACGTTTTGTCGGTTCAAGTGCAATTTATCAGTAGTTTGTTCCAAACCAAGTCTAACCTTTAATTTGATGTGACCACAGAGAACATAACTAACCAAAAAACTTAGCCGAATTACTTGAGGTAGTATGCGCCTCGAAAATGAAAGACAAACGTTTGCTCAAATAAACTTCGAATGAAACTTTCAACCATTCTCTTACAAATCAACAATAATGATCAACGTGGTCACTGTGCAAAGTTTGGAACTAGCGAAAAAAATCACCAAGTATTTTGCGACATTTGAAATTCAAAATGGCCGCCACTCCTGTGTTAACTGCATGAGGAAAAAAAATAAAGTTTGGATTTTCGAAAACTAATCCGGTGAAAGTTTTTCTTTCTCCAAGAGCTTTGAAATAAGCCCCCACAAATGGTAGATCAGAAAAGAATTGTAGAAATTTGAGAGTCCGACTATGTGTCCACCGAGGCGCGTTTTACCTTAAAAAGATTCCAAAGATGACCAGCAACGAGCGTAAGTTCAGCTTTTCAAATCTTCAACAGATAAATTTTCATTTCCAACAAACTCAACATCGAAATCGCCAATTGGTTTGCTGAGTACAATGACATGAATGACGCACTTTATAAAAAAAACAGGCAGTAAGCTTCACAATATCTTTAGTTTCAGTGTCCTTAAAGGTATTATAATACTGTCCCCTGTTCCAATTTTGCCACAGTTACCATGAAAAGAGAAAATCTAACCAATCACAGATTTTAAGCGGGTGGCCGCTTTTTAAAAACAGCGCCCTCACATGGGTATTTTGAATACCAAGGAACGCCCCTTTTACCATATATGGGCATATTTAGATTACAGGTGACTGTATACATTTAAGTTGCTTTTAATGATTACAGCACAGTTCTGCCAATCAACTATGACCTTCCAAGCCGCTACACGGTCTCAAAGCAATACTCTGCTTGGCCGTACTGATGGGATGTTCTGCTCGAGATCCCAAACGCGCCTCAAATTTGTTACGACACATTTGCAATAGCAAAGTTTACAACAAAATCACTCGAAAAAAACCAGATTCATTCTTTTCATTGTAAACTTCCGATACGTAGAGTGCCAAACAGTTTTCAAAATATTTCATAAGGAATTCTCCTTTGTGCGGTTCATGTAAAGTATATGATACATATAAACATCGACATTGGCACTGGAAAGTTGCTAAGAGCATCTGGAAATATGTTGAAAATATTTTGGAAAAAATATTGAGTTTCTAACTGTCGCCGAATTTTAGAATTATTGTAGGAGTTCAAATGAAAGTGGAAGTGTTTGAATTAGTAAATTTAATTATTGCAATTGCAAAAGGACGATACATAAATACATAAATTACACTTGTATCCATAATAGTGATAAAAATGAACTTTTTAGATGGCTGAAGCTCAAAACATTAAGCTTAATGTTTTACGCTATGTGTTGTTTTGAATTTTTAATTTCATACTTTATGTGTTAAAATTTGTCTGTTATTTTTTTGATCTGTAGATAAACTGTTAGTGTGAAACATGCAAATAAAAAATGTTGGCCAAACTGAGGAACGATTACTTCAGACATTAAAGTCAGCCGCAAGTCAGCCGCGCAAAAGATACATTATTGGCAGATTCGCATCGTCGACAGACAACAAAATCGCTGCCGACCACTGTCCAGATTATAGTCTGTCACAGTTTTCGGTTGGTGCCTGAATCAGTACAAGACATGACAAAACCATCAATTATCCACTTTATCTCCGGTTATATTGTTTTTTTTAAGAAGTCATGTGACTGCGTGTGAAATCAGGTGACACCGCACTATCTCGTTCTTTAATAGGTTTTTCTTTTGATACATATTTCGGTACAGGCTACTTCTGGTGCTACAAGCGGCGATTATAATTGCCAAAATTGTCGTCTGTTAACCGCAGTGAAGAAGTTATCGTACAATTACAGCAAAGTGAACAGTCATCTGAAAGAGAATTCTTATTGCAACCGCAACTTCGGTTTTTATTGTATACCTGTCCATTGAACAACACGAGGGATAATCTTGGAGTACAATATTCAATGGTTTGTCAGACTGTCAGAAATAATAATCATGTAATTTAAAATTAAGCACATGGCTGGTGTAACAGATGTTAGTTTTCGGAAATGGTTGTCAACTTTGACTACTACATTGTAAAAGGTTTAAAAGGTTAAATTTTAGGCGGTCAATTAATGCTTACTTTATTATTGCAATTATCTATTTAATATGTATCTATTGAATTTGATTTTATTGTCGATGTTAAATGAACAGCCATTGTCTCAGGTTTTAGCAATTACTATCTAATATGTACCTGTTGAATTTAATTGTATTCCACTGTTAAATGAACAGCCATTGTCTTAGCTTTTAGCAATTATCTATCTAATATGTATCTATTGACTTTAATGGTATTCCATGCTGTAATTGTAGGATAATTGTACTCATTTGAATTAAATTATATTCCACTTTTAATGAACAGCCATTGTCTTTTAGGAAGCGTGACAATACAGTAGAATAGAATACAATAGAAAAGAATCTTTATTGAACTGAAAGTGCCAAAGTGACCCGAAGTCAAAGAAATGTAGGAAAATGCAATATGCAATGGCAGTATTGTATCAATGCTTGGTTGAGCTGGATGGCCACGAAAAAGTTAAGAATACTAATGCTGACTCATCATTTATAATTGCATATGTTTCAAATAAAACTAAATCGGCATAAAATATGATGAGGAACTTTGTGTCCCGGTTACACCTCGGTGACAGACAAAGAGTCCCACTCTCAATTTTAATGTTTACAATATATTTTGGTCAACCACTTGTGGTAGCTCATTTTGAAGATTGTGCAATAATCAAAGATTTCGTCGGCTTATTTTTGTGAAATTTCCCCATATAGAGTTAACACAGGGATGGCGGCCATTTTGAGTTTAAGGTAGAATGCACCTCGGGGACAGATATTCTGACTCTCAAACTTTTACAATTCTTTTCTGATTTACCACTTGTTGGGGTTCATTTTAAAGCGCTTGGAGTAAGAAAACTTTTCACTGGCTTAGTTTTTCGAAAGTCGAAAGTTTTATTTTTCTCCATAGAGTTAACACAGGGATGGCGGCCATTTTGAATTTCAAATATCGGTAATTGTTTCTCTAGAGCCAAAATTTGCACGGTGACCCCGATTTTTATTCTTGATTTTGAAAGTAAATGGTTGAAAAATTCCTTAAGGAAAGTTTGAGCAAAAGTTTAAGTCTTTTACTTTCGAGGCGCGAACTACCTTAAGTGTCGTTATAGGTATTGCATATAAGGTATTGGGTAATTTGTTTCTTTAGTGCAAACTTTTGCACGGTGGCCCTTAATTGTTTATTCTTGGTTTCGAAAGGGAATTGTTTAAAGGTCACTTAAAGGTATACAGTCACCTGTAATGTAAATTTGCCCATAGTCAAAGGGGCGTTCCTTGGTATTCAAAATGCCCATGTGAGGGCGCTGTTTTTAAAAAACGGCCACCCGCTTAAAATCTGTGATTGGTTAGATTTTCTCTTTTCATGGTAACTGTGGCAAAATTGGAACAGGTGACAGTATACCTTTAAGGAGAGTTTGAGCGACAGTTCAAGTCTTTAAACTTAAAGGAGTGTACTACCTTAACGGAAGATTAGATGAAAATAGATGATTCTGTGCTGCCACGTAAAAAAAATAACCGTCGTGTATTGTACCGTTAGGGTTTAGCAAATGCCCTATCCTAGGCTTTCCTCGACTTGTTAAGTCAAAGTCAAAATCTGATAACTTCTTATAAATTTAACTCCTTTGACTCGTATTTGACGTATATGTTCCCAATTTTACATCGAAACGGGTTTCCTATTGTTCAGTAGCCTTGTTTTAGTTGAGTTGAAATGGATACAACCCCGCGAAAAGTGGTCATGACGTCACCAATTAGAAATTCAATGTCACCATCCGTTGTAATGGTGGCGTCTTATACAGACCTACATCGTTGATGAACATAATACATGGTATAAAAAAGTGAACACGATTGGAACTAATTTGGGATAATTGGATGGTGAAGTAATGTCGATTTAATCTACAAATGTTATCTCATCTGCTTTTCGTTTTATATTACACGCTTGTTTTTATGAGTAATTTGCGATATTGCAACATTCAGCTATATGGCACCTAACACTTTTGAGAAATTTGTAAAACATGAAAATCCAATTATCCCAAATTAGTTCCAATTGTGTTAGTGACAGGTGAGTATCATCATCTCTATTTTAAAATCTTTAATTTGCATTATCTCAAGTCACTCGATCTGTAACCGACAACTGCGCGTCTGTACGTGCTGTGTTACATCATTATGCATTATTTTACATGCAAATTAAAGTAAATTCGTGACTTTCTGAGAGGATATTACAAATTCATCTCATCAACCGTAATACTTAGAAGTTCAATCCTTCGAGATCATCTCAATGAGACATTCAATCCAACATTGACTGAAAACGTTTTGCCTGCATTGTCCGCGTTGTTTTCATGATGTTTGTCATTTTAATTGACAGAGTTGCGTCACCAGGCAGGTTTATAAGGCATGAACTGCACTTATAATGATACATTGTGGTCGAAGTCTTTAATTACCTACTGCGCTGTAGGTTTGTGTCAATTACTAAGACCCCGGATGTACCTCATGTGAATATTTTGTATGTGGATTTCTTGACAGGGAAACAAAATGCGTTTTTATTTGAAGCTCGAAATTTCAGTGGATTTCCAGTAGACATGTAAATTTGGACAAGGGAGGATTCTAGATGTGACCGTATGATGGCTTTCTGCTTTTGTAATATTTTGATCACTAATGGTGAAATCGATTGCTCTGTAATTGGATGTAATGGGAACAAACAATGGCTTATCGATGATTTATCAACTGACCACTAAAAGATTAAAATTTGCGATTGACTGCCTGAAGGATATGGTTCATCGCGGATTACGAGTTGTCTTTTGAATTGCTATATTGCTTATTTAATTAACATGTCCATCCAATGGGTTACTAATCGCCATCGGGCCAATACTTCCAGCTCTACATAATAGCGAGTCGATTTTATGACACTAATTTGAGAACGAAGGTTATACACGACAAACTAATTAGAAGAGCCGGTATGTGTCAGATACATTATAATTATCTTTTAATGTTGTTCAGGATAATTAGCCATGCGTTAACAGCTTGATTCCAAGACCACAGTTATGACAGCCCCTCCACCAAAGCCTGCAATTTAATTGGATGTGCGATCGAAAACAATGAAAGGGTCGGCATGTTTCCTTTCCTTGATACGCAACAAACAGAAATATTCCAATATATGACGCTTTAGCCTTCCTCAAATTTGTGTTCAACATCCATAAGAAACAAAAATCATGGCGAACAAATATGGAGAAGACCGATATTATCCCCAATCCCATCAGGAATCAGTTGATTAATTTCGCTAATGTTTTAATCACAGGGAAAATTCATAAGACCGCCCGGCGAAAATGATTTTTTTTGTCTATATTAAGGAAGAACGCGACTTGGGGACAATTATTTGGACTCTAAAACTTTTACAATTCTTTTCTGATCTACCACTTGTGGGGGTTCATTTTCAAGCTATTGGTGTAAAAAAAAATCGAAAATCTTATTTTGCTCCATACAGTTAACACGGGGATGGCGACCAATTTGAATTTCAAATATCGATAAATCTTGGGAAATTTGTTTCTCTCGTGCAAAAATTTGCACGGCGAACCCCGATTTGTTTCTTGATTTTGAAAGAGAATGGTTTAAATATTCCTTGAGGAAAGTTTGAGCCGAAGTTTAAGTCTTTCACTTTCGAGGCGCATACTACCTTAAACGGTCAAGGGTAGCCATGATGAAAACCGATCTAATTATGTGTAGAAGGACAAGACATGCGCCGGTGGAGGTGAAAAGGGGTTGGAATTCACTGCATTTGATAGCAGCTCACCAATTGTGCTGGCATTTCCTGAATACTGATCTAACAACATACATTTTTGGGGTTGTGTCCTGGTTTTGTCTATGATTTTGGGTGTACAGATGTTTGTACGGATTTTACGTACAAGCTACGAAGAATATAGCGCTTGTCTGAGAATTGTCGATGTCTCTGTGACGCTTCCGGTTGTGTGTGTAAATATGATCGGCATATATAGCCCAGTGCGTTCTGCTATGGAAATTAAGGCCATGTCCCAAGCTAATGGGTTGACATTCACGATTCTTACAAAAACAAGTTGCTCGGAGAATTATGACCCACAAAAAAACTTATCAACGCGTGTTTGAATTTTCTGCAGGTAAGCTCTGAAGTGAATTGATATTTAGAAACAACTTTAACGGGGCGTAAGGTGTTCTAATTATGCTATTGACAATTTATGCACCATGAACAATACAAGTGTTATCATCAATGTCATAACTCAAGTAATTAAGGAAATTGACAGTGCGCGGTGAACCGACTGAGTTAATATAGCAGCTGGAACGCTCCGCAGAGAGAAACTGTACACGCCCGTGTAGTTGCACTGAGCACTTCTTATGCCGTTGATAAATAAAAAAAAGTTAGTGTTGTTTCTGCGGGTACTGCTTCAAATGGTTTATTTCTCGTTGTTCGACTTACTTAGGATACACAAGTTCAACTTGTCAACTCAGCCTGTACATCGATCTCCGTACAGCGCGGATAATTATTTTCCAGCATTCCTTCGTATTCTTGTGTATCCCCCGCATTTATCAAATTAATTCCTCGTTTTCCTTTCAAGTGGTCGACATATTTTCTTTTCTTTCCGTGAGATTGAAATATCTTGGTTTTCTTTGACGGCTGCCGACACGCTCAAGCGGACAGCTCCCGACGCTAACAAGCCAAGTGTCGGGAGTTGGCCGTTCAATAATTGAAAACATCAGTTTCATCGTTCTTAATATCGAAAAGTATATACACATGAGTTTTGTGATCCATGGCAACGATGGCTACATGCTGAAACCCGGAGAAAATCTATGATAGACAAGAAACTGGAAGGCGCATCATACATCTGACTTTGGATGGTACTAGTTTGACAATACGAGTGTAAGAAATAATAGATGTCCGGCTGGAAACGAAGAAGCTTTTACAAAAATTCAATATAATTTGCAATAGATGTCAGTTGATATGCGGGGAAATACGACTCCCCATCAGATGAACGAAAAATGTACTGATATTGAAAGATTATGTCTGCGGGGTTTAACATGAGACAAAGGTACCGTCGTATGCACAGACAGTCGCAGAATCAGTTTCCATTAGAACGCTGCCTGCACGTTCTTAAAAACTGACCCCCAAATGTGTGGGCTATTGATTTGTCTGTACATTAAGTAGAGGCATAGGAATGCGTAGATGTAATTTGAAAAAAAATTACGTTGCAGCCAGAGAATGTCCACGGTGCGGAGACACCCGTTACAAAGATGATGTAAATGGTGTTATGAAATTGGTTTCTGAAATCACGCTTGTGGTTGTTTTGTCGTGTCTTGTCCATTTCCTTCATTTAGTATTTTATTACCATGCCCTGTCCATCGCGTTTTAATTGGCCGAGCTGAACCACGTGACTGCCCACAAATACACAGTAATGGGTTGTTTTCATGCCCGTGAATATGAATAATATCCTAAACATGGTAACTTTACAGCTAAAACGAAAATTGTGGTTTGTACAAAATTCATAATCAACCACAAAATAAAATGGAGCATTTGTCGGCCAAGTTTAGACGCTTTTTCAAAAAATCTCCGGATTTGCAAAATTTTTGCAGCGCGCACTACTCACTGATAGGTTCTGGGGCTCCATTGTCGTTCGCGCGTGAAATTTTCGTAAATTTTGACAGTTTTTCGGGGTTCGTTGATAATATAATTAAAATAACAGACTTCGCGCTGACCATTAACGTTTATTTATGGGCAAGGGCGAGAGGAAAGCCAAAAATTAACGGGCTCGAAGCCGAGCCCGTTAATTTTTGGCTTTCCTCTCGCCCTTGCCCATAAATAAACGTTAATGGTCAGCGTGTCGTCCGTTATTTCTATAATATCTGGCACGAGTTCCAGGTTACATGCACATGGCTTCAAGCGTCGTCAAGGGTAGCGTCGATAGCGCACGCTATTTACCATAGCGGCCTATCAGACATAGCAACCGTCACCTATAGCAACGGTAAATGATGTAACGCTGAGAGTCCGTCGTGCCGTCGGTATTTACCGGCACAATGGCACAGGAGAGACGACATTTTCCGCCCCAAAGTCACACATGAGTACTTCGTATCAGGCGATACTTTTCGTCTTCACTGAGACGACTCTTCTTCTTCGTGTTTTGTTTTTACTTCCATTCATCTTCCAATATTCAGCTTTCCTTGCACCACAGGCTGTCACAAGGCGTTTAATAATATGTTCCATGTCATCATGCCAGGCTGCCGGCGTGGTCGCGAAATCGCGATCTTCAAATTCTTCTCTGTTCTTCATGCACAGAATCACAATTGACATCATCTTCCGTGTCAAGTTTGTGAACAGCAAACAATCAGCGTCCCACGCAACAGGTGTCGACGAGATCTCTTAGTATCACGTAAAGTAAACATGTTTCCAGGCGCGATTGTCTCTCAGCGGCATTATCATGAACGCTGTTCCCTTTTGGATTTGAACAGTGGACACGCATTGGAAATTCCCAATATCTCAGACATATCTCTAACGTTGGTAAACGATGGAGCGTGTGTATGAGTATTGTTTTACAGTTTGCCGAGGGATTTGCGAATACCACTGGGCATTTATGAAATGTCAACGATAATCGAGCAGGCGATTGATTAAGCTAATAACCGCCAAATCTAAATTTGATAAAAATATAAATAAAACCTCAGGTCTTTTGTCAGGGGGACCTCCAGGGACATGAATAAACCCATTTATCATCGCAAAATAATCTACCAAATTATGCCAGGAAAATCGGTAATTTCTCTCGTGTTGGTTAGAATTTCAGTATCTGTCGTTTTATACAGTTCAATGTCAAGTTTCTGACCTGGGGACTCGAAAACTCTTGAAAGGGAGCTATCCACATTTCTGGAGTTGGACATGAAATTGAATTTTTTCTCGCCACTACTATCTGAGTCGACATGCTAGTCGCTTAATTACTTTTACCTGGGCGCAGCTATAATTACCTTTTCACTTTATCGCTGTTCAGGTTCTCAAAAAATACACGTCTTGATTGATACAGAAAAAAAATCTTGTCCAGACAAGCATAAACAAGAGTATGTCTAAGGTGCGCCTCGGAAATTAAAGACTGAAACTTTTTTCTCGACTTTATTGAGCAAAAATCATCGAGTCAAGAATAATAATCAGGGGCTACCGTGCAAACTCTGGTACTCCAGGAACAAATCAGGCCATTTGCCATTCAAAATGGCAGCAGCCATACCTGTGTTATCTCTATGGGGACAGTCCGTAAAAATTCCCTTTTTGAAAAAAATTAAGTCTATTGAAACTTTACTTGTTCAATAAGCTTCAAAATCAGCCCCCCTTCCCTCAAGTGGTACGCCAAAATGATATTGTAAAGATTTGATGAACCAAACATCTGTCCCTGAGTAGCAACAAAGTCACCAATATCATGCATTGAAGAAACATTGAAAACGAAACAATGAGAGATGAGAATTCTGTTCAAAATATTAATTTCTCACCTTTAAATGAAACGTTCACCGGAGACCTGTAATCCAACGGTGCTAGCCTGGCTACCGCTGACTGTTCCTAGAAGTTGTGCATCTGTAGATGCTCAGTCTGTCTCTGGACAAATGGGACTGCATGGATGCAGACTCGGGGCTTGGTTTATTCTTCTGTATGCGCTCCAATATATTTATTTTAACATGATGGTATTTTAATCACAATGTGTCGGATGGATGCCAGACGCTGCTATTACAACTCGGAGGGGTGACGCGGCCGAGCCTTAGAGGGGTGGTCGTGAGGAAGGATTTTTTTCTCAAGCAAAACATGTCGTAGCTCCTAGGATCGAAAGTAGTATTTTCTACTCCCCGTAAAATGGGGTTTTGAATTAGCCAAACACCGAACAGCGCGTACAATCCCTGCGCCTGTTTAATTCTAGAAACCTGTCGTGCAATCTCTGTTTGAAAATAAGAGGACTAAAGACAGAAACGATGACGTCACTACTGTCACCACGATAACTTGGGGATGGACCACTCCATTTAGTCAACGGGTGGTCTGAATATTGACATCAAAATCTCTTCGGATTTTGGACGGCATGCAACGCTATTACCAAATCGCATTTATTTTAAGACCGACACTAATGTGGAAATTTTTCCACGAAAAGCAGTCATCGTGGTCGCAAAAATATTTTGCAGCTGCAACTTTTGCTCTTTCGATTTTTGCATGTTTGACCATCCCTCAAGAGGTCAAATGGTCGACCCTTTCAGTAACATATACAAAACACACATAAGTCATTGATGGCATATGTTGAATAATCAACAAAACGACAACCACACTAGTATATTTCGCTTCTTGATCGTCTGCTCTTTCTTCACCGAACTCTAGAACAGTACGGATGAAACATGAAGATTTTAAAGAGGCGTTTTTTTTTAAAGAATCTTAAACCAATTTTGATACCTGTCAAGACGACAGATAGATGCCAGCTATTCGCTGTTCAGTTGTTTGCAGAATCCTTTTGAAGGCAGGCTTGACAAAAATGATTAGTTTGTAAAATCCTTTGGATTGATATGCTTACAAAGTGATCTTGCAGACGACGAAAAAGAGGCTGTAAGGGGGTTTGAAGCATCGCAAAGACCCAAGTTCTTTTGTTGCTTGGACGTCCATATAGGCAGTTCGAACATTGTAGCTTGTTGGGGCGCACGACAAATCCGCCGACAGACTTGTGTCTGTGTTGTAATGGTTTATATTATTAACCCTTTGAGTGCCAAATTCAAATTTTTGCCGTTTTTATAAAATTTAACCCGGAGAATTTTTTTTAGACTTTTTCCAAAATTTTGACCAAAAACTGTAGCCAATGTAAAGTAATGTCCGTTTGGTCCAAAATTATCAAAAAATACCAAAAAACTCATAAAAAATTGGTAAAATGTTACAAAAAAATTTGGCATGAAAATTTACAGCGCTGAAAGGGTTAATACCAAAGCTCTCTCACCTTTTCCATTTTGTGATCACCTATGTTCTTCTGTCAAATGTAAAAGGATATTTTGAGGCTATCTCTATGATCAATGGAGGTATGTTTTGTCAACACAAAACTGAAATTCAACTATGGGAAATGTTCAAATGTACAAGTGACATAGCATTATTGTTAATGTTTGAGTTAATTTTTTAGACAGACGTCACTACTATAACCATGGCCAATGACTTTGAAATTTTCATGTAGCAACCTGGCATATGGTCTACAAAGATTCTGTGCAGAGATGAGATAAATTTCAAAGTTCAATCCAAGCCAGCAGGTCATGTGACCAGTCGTTTTGGTCATTTCATTAATAAACTTGCAATTACCTAAGTGCTAAATTGTAAGCCATTTGGTGCAAGTGTTCCAATGGTTCCCGAGATTCACTAAAGTAGGTCAAAGGTCATTGAAGGTCATCCAAAACACTTCGGAAAAAATTGATCCCTTACTTACCACTGTCCGATAGCCCTGTAGTTAGTGAAATACATAAATCTTGCATAATTAATGAGATATGCAAAGTACCAATCTAATCACATAAAGATCTCAAAAAAGGACAGGGTAAATGACCTTGAAATTTAGCATGTAGCATCTAGGTAGTATGGCCCAAAAAGTTGCTTAGCAGATTTTGGATCGATCAGTTATTACGTAAATTGGATGGAATACAAAATTTGAATACCAAGTGGCAGCCTGGTTACATTGCCCACCGAAGGGTCAAAGGTTAAATGGTCAGGTGCATGACTACTCAGTAGGACCAATAAGCCTTGCAAGTTTGAAAAGGCTGCGTGCAGTAGTTTCGGAGTTCCGGCTGAAGAAGCTATAGAGAAGGAGAAGGAGATGATGATGATGATAATGATGATGATGATGATGATGATGATGATGATGATGATGATGATGAAGAAATCTCAACTCCAGCAAAATCAATAGAGGCCCAAGCTCATTTGGCATTGGCCCTCAAAAGTTTTTGCTGGAGTTAATAACAAAAACTTTTATAAAAATTCAATATTATGAACTTTAATTAAATCATAATACATAATTTGATTTCCAAAACAATTGTGAAGCAGAAGGATATAAATTTTGTCAGCCTCAACTAATTTCTTGCTTTCATCCTTAGCACTAGTTGACAGTGGTCATTCAAAGTCTTATATTCCGACGTTGCCCATACACAGGTTTTGGTCCAAATTAGAGCAATTAAAAGATGTGGCCACTGACCACAATAAGAACAGTGGCTATTCTGTAGACGGCCTTTAACATGTAAATGTTATGGGACCGCTACAAGGTTACCGTTATATAAAGAGGTGACTGGCGACGAGAGAAAATCAGTACGTAGGTTTTTTTTTCATAAAACATAATAGTTTTACTTGATGTCATCATTGAGACATGCAAGTGGCAGAGTTGAAACTTTGGTATGTTTTAACAAATCAATGTTTTCGGCAAACGTGTACAAAGTGATAATGTCGACTCCGATATTATAGTTTGAAAAGAGTGTTCAGAAAATTTGACATCGTGGGAAAAACAGCGGTATCGTTCTAATTCATGAAGTTACACTTTTTTGATGAACATTACAATCAAACTCGATTATTTTGACGTGTAGAGTTTACAGTGACTGACACTTGATAACGTGCGACAACAACACTAAGCTTGTAAACAAATTCAATGTGTTGTACCTTTCTCTTATTTAAATGCTTTTCAGCAAACATATCGCGGCGATTTTTGCAGCATGCAAACATTTATAATGCAAACACGTCCTGATGCTTTCTCAAAGGTCTGCATATGCACCGATGCGTACATCCATTGGGTGACTGTACTTCAGTGCTGCATCCGAGCATCAAAAGTGATCGCTGACCAATCACCAAGGTTTTGGTCTCCATGTCATCACAAATGTACTAAAATGCGGCAAAAACATCTCCCTACGTTGTCAATCTCAAAGTTCGGCCATAGATTCAGCGTACGACAGATAAGATAAAATGTATCAAGTATAACTTGAGCATGCAAACTGATCTGACATGGAGCAACGTTGTCAAGAACTAGTAATAACAGATTGCCATGATTTCGAGGCCAATTTTAAAAGTGTTTGTTAACCACATTGCATCTTTTGATAACGTCACTAACTTCCTTCCTGTGCAGTAATATTTATATTGAATCTAATCTTCTAAAATGTTCCGAAAGGAGTCCAATTTAACCGGCTATCATTATCAAGGCATTAACAAAGTAACCTTAAAGTAATACTTGTTTGATGATGTCATAAAAGAATTAACAAACCCTTAAAGGTTATACATTTCTTGGTTAAATTAATTCAAATCATGAGCAATGAGCACTTTAAATGCAGTAACTGTAGCTGTTAAGAGCTCTTTATGATAATTTTTGTCCAAGCCATGCCTACTTGGTCAACTCCGATAAGTATATGGAAATAATAAACCGATGTTCCACTCATTAACACATCCTGCATTACTGCTTTTAGCATAACTATTGTGGACATGCAATTTGTTGAACTTTTTCCTGGATATGAATCCAATTGTAAATAACAACGTTCACCAAAGCAAGAACATGTATTGTCAACCATATCGTGATAAAGATTAAACACTTCTCTATGCTGTAGGCCTAAGAGAGTGCACAAAGAGACTCTGGTTGATGCGTAGAAGAAGATTTACAAATAATCATTTTAAATTGGGGCATTATATCTTACAATATCATTTCAGCAAAAAAAAAAGACATGCAAGTCAGTAAATTCCCTGTTATTTATAATTAAATTGACCTAAAAGCATTAATAATAAACATGATCGAATTTTTTCCATTCTTGGCTAATGACTTGGCACTATATCTAAACTGTCAAAAATATCATATCAACAAAATATCATATACAGTAAACTTAAATTCACTAAATCTCCATGTCATATAATGAAACTGACCTTATCAAGCCAAAAATGAAGTGGGAAAATAATTTTTTTCCTTTCTTGGTCACTAGAGGGCGCTGCTGACTTGGATCAATATCTAAAAATGTTCACTGTCGACTAATGTATAACTGTACTCAGTTCCATGCTTTTAACCAACAGTGCACAACTTCAATGTCATCTGCCCGACCACTAGTGGAACGCAGTTAAAAGGCGCATTACATGCACACTTTCGCGAAAGTTCTTCGACGTAAAAACCGGACGGAAAACTACCCATGCAAGTTTCAGCGTGGGTATTTCTACTCTACTCCACATTCGCGTCACACGAGGATAATAATTTTTGACAAGTCTCAGCGATTTTTATATAACTAAAACCTTATATGTGTGGATCGTGGATTCAATATTAGTCGCCCAGTTTTCACCCACAGGTCGTTGTTTTGAAAAGATCCCAAAATTTGGTAAGGATTGA
>LD347726.1:448465-459264 GCA_001465055.1 Ptychodera flava
TTTAAGTTGAATGTACGCACCGTGACAGTTTTATTGAACAAGAAACTGGGGTTTCAAATCCTTGTTTACAGGCAGCACTGCGTGTTAAAACGATAAATGGTGGACGTAGTGTTTCTAAAGTCACCCGCTCTGGCACGCTCAAGTTGGTTGTAACTTGGCCATGTCTGTCAGTAGGGACCATGTTAAAGGGATCCAGTCTGCGGCTGCGCGACTTTCTTGTTGATAAACATTGCCTCTCCCCAGACATAAGTGAAGAATGCCGAGCAAATGTGAATTCAGCATTTGATGCATATTCATAGTTCACCAGTTTTTTAGCTTTTCAATCAGCGCAAGACTTTGCCAAATAAACTTTGGTCGAATCCCTTATTTTATATGAAGCTGCTTAGGCAGCGGTCACCAATTTCGGTACAATAGCCATTTTCAAATGTTGTATATGCACAAGCGATATTGGGTAATATTGGGCCTAGCAACAGACGTGTTGTATGGGTCCCATATGCACAGTCGCAGACGGGACGGCGCCTCCCTTTAAAACTCAATGGTCTATTGGCATGAATACATGAAGTACACCCTCACAATATTCAAAACATTTAAATCATATACGTATCGCCCTCACTGTAAAGGGTCGCACAAATCCGGTCACGTTTTTAAAGATTGTTATTCGCCCCCCCCCCTTTTCCCGGAGTGGTGAAAACGAAATGATGGTCAAATCTGAACTGTAAAATTCGATAAAAAACTTCATTACAGGCGGTATGCACCTCAAACCTGACCTTAAAATTTTGCTCAAACTTTCCACAGAGTTGACGAACTTCCGATTACGTTAAGTGAAATTTGAGAATGAAAAGCACTGAGGTCACTGTACAACTTTTGGCTCCAGAGAAACAAATGACCCAAACATTATCCCAACATTATGAGGTGAATCCTCCACCAAGTTTCTGTGCTACCTCTTGTGGGGGTTGTTTTGACGCTCATTAAGTAAATTGAATTTATGTGGAAATCGAAAAGTTTATTCCCCCCCCCCCCCTGTGAACAAACACGGGGATTAAGGCTATTTTGAATTAAGGTGTCGGTAATATTGCCTTTCTAGTACCAAACTTTTCATGGTTACTTCTGTTTTTATATTTTATTCGGAAAGGGAATTGTTGGAAGTTTCCTGGATGGTAGTTTGAGCAAATGTTCAAGTCACTGAGACCTGTTTGTTTTGAGGCGCGCGTCACCTTAAAATACATTTACATTTGTGCGTGCACAGACAGCGGTATTTCAGGAATCAAATGGTGCCCGGCCGTAACGATAAAGTTGAATAAAATCTGAGGTGAAAGTTTTTTTATCTTCCGGGTCAGTTGTCAATCAGACGTTTGGTAGAAACAGTCCATGGGTACCGAAAGGAATTTGATGGTCGATCTCGGCTCGTCCAATCTCTGAGAAATCTTTCCCATCTAGAACAACCAGGAAGTTTGGTTTGTTGGGATCGCTGTTGACGACCCCAGACAACACTACTCCTGCAATCAAACACATATCATAAGTTAGTTAGAATGGCCTATATATATATATATATATATATATATATATATATATATATATATATATATATATATATATATATATATTTATATATATATATGTTGCAAGCAGGCGTTTTCTGTTTTACTTCTCCGAAGGCCATATTCTTACTCTGAAATATAGGAGGACTAGATTTACCTTGACACTGCATGTCGGCGATCGACACAATAGCGCCGTTCAGGGCATACGATGGAGTTGACTGACCTCGTATCAACAAATGATGAATGCGATTTTTCGCGTACACATTTCATTTGCTCTTTTCGCTGTTGAAGTGATTCAGTCAGATTTTCAGTCGGCTTTTTTGTTTGAAAATTACAAAAACCACTCTTATCTTTTTGGTTTATGAGTCATGTATTTGAAAATTTTCTTTAATATGAGTTTTTTTTTCTCAACAAGGTATGTTTTAACGTGAGGCGTGATAATCAAAAGTTTGTTGACACCAATCGAGTGTTCAACACAATGGGTGAAAACCGGCGGAGAATTTTCCTGCTTGCCTATGTTTTGATACAAAT
Organism: Ptychodera flava; assembly: GCA_001465055.1. Classification (NCBI taxonomy): domain Eukaryota; kingdom Metazoa; phylum Hemichordata; class Enteropneusta; family Ptychoderidae; genus Ptychodera; species Ptychodera flava. Next base: position 450,535 of record LD347726.1, read on the forward strand.
AGCATTGAAAGTACATTCAGGGAATTACTGAATAAATTGTGGTCTTTGTTCACAATTAATTGCGAAGCTTCTCCAGTTTTAACATGGTCGGCTGAAATCTGAAAGGCGGTGTTGTATTGTAGACATGGCTATTTGTAATCAGCTCAACAGACTGCCATAAATGTAGACACGAATTTCATTAATTAGCAAACTACTTTGAGTGTTCCGCATGAGAAACACAAGCCGGTCTGTTAACAGAATTAACATCACAAAGTAAAGTGTTTGCTATAACATTCTAATAATATTTTAACCATTTGAGCACCAAAGTCAGTTTTTGTTGCCTATATTAAAATATACACCAGTCAATTTTTTTCTAATGTTTGCTGAAATGTTCATAAAAATCTGGAGCCAATAAAATGTGATGTTCATCTGGTCCAAAACTGTCAAAAAATTCCAGAAAAATTCACAAAATTGGTAAAATGTTGCACAGTATGATTTTGATGGGAAAAACTGCAGTGCTCATAGGGTTAAATATTTTGAACTACAATTTAAAATGTATCGTACCAGACCGGTCAGAACGGATACGTGTCAGCAACTGTAGGCATGGAACACATGCTTATCAGGAGTAATTCATTTTTGTGAAATATGAAAAAATCTGATTTTTGTGTTATTGATTGATATGCCTCGGGAGCTGCTAAAATCTAATCAACGCTTGAGGGCGCCTACTTGGAAGGTCTATGACGCTTTCCTCCATTTTCGAGTAGCTCCATTTTCGAGTAGAAGACGTTCGGCTTTGTAGCAGCACGAATTGATTTACCGAGTGCACCTTTCAAAGGGAAACAAACGACTAACATCAGGGTAGATGGTCTGTATCAAAGGCAGTAAATCCGAACCAAGGATGGGAGACAACTACTCTAATGGCTTAAGCTGTCACAAGGATCACAACTGGAAAAGGCCACTTACCATCGTCTTCGCAGACGGCAGAGGGCGCCTCAACAAACACCGGCTCTGATGGAACAAAGCCCTCTTCGGTCCAAGATTTGTACGTTTTGTTTTTCACGTCAACTTTGATTAACTAAAATGAGAAAGAAACATATTTTTGTAGTATGAGTTGTAACATGCATGGAATTCTCCTCATGTCGAATGCTGTTGTTGGACAATATTATCGTCCACGCTGATTGGCCGACAAAGTTTCAACGAACAAAATACATGGCGCTCAGAGAGAGGCTCAACTTTATTTCGAACGTTCTTTCCACAACGCCATGAATGTTTCGGTCTGTTAAATTCTCTGCAAATGACTTTACAAGATGTGTTTAATTTACTTTCGCCCTTGTGACCGATTGATGTTGGACTGGCCCCTCAGTCGCTTGGTTTTTCTCGGCAGCACTTACTGGCAGTTGGGCCATCGCGTTCACCCAATCTGTACTGCTGATGTGCAGCGTTGAATAAGCTGTTTCTCTGATTGGTCCATTGTCACTATTCACAGCGACTTAGGGAGTCTATTTGTATTGTTTTTATTATATTGGCGAGATTCAGCTACCCAATTGGATAAGAGCTTATTCAATGCTGCACATTAGCCCAATCTGTACGCAACAACCTACCACTTGGCTCGACAGTCTGCTGAAGTGAAGTCCAATTTACATGCTATCCCCACAGACGTAGAGCAAGTCTAAATTGTTGTGACTGCGCTGGTCATCTTCAATGATTAAATTTGACCGTGATTTGGTCAAGGTCATGACCGACACAGCTGGCCGTGACTCTCCCTATTGGTGGCAAAGCTATGAAGCGAGAAGCTTGATGTAATTAGCGTGACACAATGACTTACCCCCTGACAATCTCCACGTACAGCGTAGATGTACTGATAAGGTTTGCCGTTATAACTGCCATAGTTAATCTGAGGCATCTCAAATCCTGAGGGGAAATAAAACAGAATTATCGTACAATTGTGAAAAAAAATCTGCTTAACGACAGTCTCTTTGGAAAAGTACAAACAGTTGGTAAGTATTCTGGTAAACTTAAATAAGCCCCCCCCCCCCCCGGGCGAGGCTGGATGTTGTTGCTGATGTGCAGCGCTGAATAAGCTGTTTCTCTGATTGGTCAATTGTCACTATTCACAGCGACTTAGGGAGTCTATTTGTATTGTTAAGATTCAGCTACCCAATAGGTAAGAACTTATTCAATGCTGTACATTAGCCCGGAAGTTGCAATTGTAGAGTTCACATGGACCAAAATCAAACAAAAAACCAAAGGAAATCAAAACGTGCCTAACTCTGATCAATTAACGTGGACACAAACCAAGCTATATGCATTTGACATGAAACGAAAATATCTCGATCTAAATGAGAAATTTTATCTCAGTATGTACTCCATCGCAAATGTAAATTATTCATCTACAGTGATTGGACAACTCGTATGACATCATACAAATTGCCATAAACGTCACTTGCATTTGCATGTAGGTTTAGAAACCCCATGGAGTAGCAGCCCCCGAGCATCAAAGGAGCAAGAAAATCGCCACGCATACGTACCTTCGCTACTCAACTTTTCAGGGGTGCAGAACACGGTACCGCTCCTCGATATTACAGCTGTACAGGTCGTGTTTGGCAGTGTCACTAGGTTGTCTGACCGACGATCAGTACCCTGGAGCACAAAATGGTCATTTATGCACAGTATTAGACTTGTCAAAATAAACCGATTTATTTTAAGGCAGTTTGCTCCTCGAAAGTTAAAGATTTGAACTCCTGACCAAACGTTCCTCCATAAAAACTTTAAACATTCCCTCACCAAATTAAGAATTTAAAATAATCAGGTGTCATCGTGCAAAATTCGGTACTATAGAAAGCCATTTTAATACCTAACTTCGGCCGATATCACAAATTAAAGATGGCCACTACACCTGTGTTAACTATATTGGGAAAAATAAAATTTTCAAAAAACGAAGACAGTGAAAATGTATCTGACTTCAGGAGCTTTAAAATGACCCCCACAAGTGGTAGATCAGGTTCAAAAATACTTGTAAAGTCCGAATATTTGTCCCGGAACCGCGTTAGCAGCATCTCCACTGTATGTTTGTTTCAGTGTTTCTTTTTTTTTTTTTGCAAGTCCAAAAGAGTACTACTGCTCACTTTAGGAAATAGGTCTGTCGTTAATCGTGTAAATAAATGACTGAGATCACTTCGATGCCATCGCGATGAGTAAGAAGAATCTCGTAGTGCGGTCATTTTTTGTCAGACAGTGAAATTATGCCTCGCCATTTTCCACAAACAGTTGCTTCACGGTAGCACGTTGGTTTAAAGTATATGAACGATCAGTACTTCCATGGCCCGGTTCCATGGTGATAAAATGTCAAAAAAGTCGTCATACTGAGCACATAATACCGTCAAGGTCAGGGTGGCAATATAGAAGGGCAAGTCTCTCATGATGTTGCTAAAAGAATGCGACTAAATCTCCCTGATTGCGACCGATGCAACTTCTCGCGATGAAATCAATTGCCTGGAGTTCTCCATACCTTGTCAACGTTTAATGGCAGCACAAAGCGTCTCCCTTCTACCCCACTTGAGGGCGACAATCCTTTTCTGAGACTTTCGAGGTAACCCCGCCTGATCACCTCCGTGCTATCATAACAGCAGAGATCGACGACCACGTGACCGTCCTCTTCGTATGCGTTGATTTGATGGAAGAACAAGAAAGCGTTGGCGGCGTACTTTGTTGCGACGTGCTCCCCCGTTAGACGGTCGACCAGGTGGAAGAGTGTCTTCTTCCTGGGCCGATATTCTAACCAGTCGTCGACAGATTTTCGGCGGATGCCACTGGTAACCGTCTTGAGAACATTGATGAAGAGAGGCTGTTCTACGAAGACGATGTAGTTCTCTGTCATACCGAAGCTGTGGTAGTAGGACGGGTTTCTGTGGCTGGCCAGTATGCTGCACAGGACGGACCACCTCCTCTTGTCTGGTGCACCTTCAAAGAATCAATAAAGTTAGTATACGCCTCGAAAGTGAAAGCCGTAAACTTTTTATGCTCAAACTTTTCTCTAAGAAACGTCCAATTATTCTCTTACTAAACCTCGAATAAAAACCAGGGGTCACCGAGTAGTTCACCAAGGATGATTTTTACGTATGTGTTGGCTCTGTGGTCATTTACCCCAGAAAAGCTATTTTCACCATTTATAACTCGCCCGATTTTTTACGAAAATGATAAAAATAGTACAGGAATACGCCCATGTAATTTGAATCATGGGAAAAAAGCCCCAAGCTTGGAGCTTGCATCATGTGATATGGATGGGACCATCTTCGGATGGGTATGGCCCCCACATCGTCCACTCACAGTAACACAGTAGTAAACCGCAACACAAAATCTGACAGTGGACAGTTTATCATAAGTGATTCATCGTTTATGCAAGGATACTCAGTATAAACAAAAGTTATGTAAATACGCACAGCCTGGTTTAAGCATGGGTGAGTGGACAGTGCCATACCCATGGGAAAATGGTGCCTTCCATATCACATTATGCAAGCTCCAAGCTTGGCGCTTTTTCCCATGATTCAAATTACATGGGCAACTTCCTGTACTATTTCTATCGGTTTTTGTAAAAATCGTGCAAGTTATAAATGGCGAAAATAGCTTTTCCGGGGTAAGTGACCACAAAGCTAGCACATATGTAAAAATCATCCTTGGTGAACTTCCCCTTTAAATCCAAAATGGCCGCCAATATTTTTGTTAACTTGATGGGAAAAAATAAAATTTTCGATTTCCGAAAAACTAAGACAGTGAATTTGTTCTTCCACCAAGAGCTTCAAAATGAACTCCCCATATGTTGTAGGCTGAAACAGTACTGAAAAAATTGAGAGCCCTCATATCTGTCCCGCGGCGCATTCTCCATAAATAAACAGGAAACATTCGCATATTTTCATCGAACCAAACAGAACCGAAAAATGCTTATTCGTAGATGGTTATATTCGCGTTAGAAAATTATGACACATATCATTATTATACACTGGTACGTGGATTTACGTGCCTGTGCAAAACTATGGGAAAAGCGCCCTCACATCCAGGCAATTTCAAGTTATATGCCCCGGCCCGGTGTCCATATTTTGATGTGAATACAGTTAGCTGATTATTTGTCACGTGATTTGTATCGTCTTCTGAAGAGCCGTAGACCGATTGGTACGTTCAAAAATATGCAAATATGATCAGGTAGAATGCCAACACGTCGACAACCTACCATCACAACAGCGATGCCAAGTGTTCGTCTTCAGTCACACTGCACTACTCGGGCCTACATCTTGCCAAAAGTTCAGATAAAAACCAATACGCCCGACTACCGAATAGTTGCTTCAGATTGAATTATATTCTGCCCCTCTCTAGCTGCCTTTATACAATGAAATAATTCAGTTTCCGTGTTTGGGTAGAATGCGCGTGCGTACAGGACAGATATTCGGACTCTTAAAAGTTTTGCAATAATTTTTTGGTGTACCCCTTCTGGAGGTTCATTTTGATATTCATGAAGTACTAAAATTTTCACCGGGCGACGTTTATAATCTCAATTTTTTATGTTTTCTCATAGGGTAGAGGGACGGCGACCATTTTGAATGTCATGAATAGATAAATATTAGGTAATTTGCCAGGTAAGAACCAAAATTTGCACCGTACGCGTGATGCCCAACTTTTTTCCTGATTTCGAAAGGTAATGATTTTGAAGTTTCCTTATACTGTTGCGAGGTTCTTCCTACCTTAAATAATCTATTTTTTACATCCATGCTTAAAGGTATACAGTCACCTGTAATCTAAATATGGCCATATATGGTTAAAGGGGCGTTCCATGGCATTCGAAATGCCCATGTGAGGGCGTTGTTCTGAAAAAGCGGCCACCCGCTAAAAGTCTGCGATTGGTTAGATTTTCTCTTTCAATTGTAAGTGGCAAAACTGGAACAGGTGACTGTATACCTTTAATACATTCTTGCTCCGATATTTTGTTTTTCAGAGCGCGCTGCATATAAACTGGCAAGACGCGGGAATTTTCTTCGGTTACTTTTCAAAACACTACATAAGCTTACAGACTGACAAGATGGCGAGCGGCTGCAGCTCTCTCGATGAACCAATCATTTTTGCCGCTTTCATGTCCAAAATTACAGTTATCTCCGATTTGTTCGTAAAATGATGACTCCGGATATCGGTGATTCCATTTTCGTTATACATATGAAAATACAGTCAGTTCATTTTATGGAAAATACTTTCCGTTGATTTTTATAATGCGGACACTTACCATCGGTCGGTGGCTCGATCTTCACGATGTTGTACTTGCAACGAACGCCAACGGAAGACCCCAAGTTAAAGTGAGTGCCATCTTCTGTGCAGTGTGGATGAGCCGTAGCCGTGTTCACGGCAACATATTTGCTAATATTGATCTAAAAGGAAAGCGACAGTCGACAAAGACATGTTAACTTTCTTTTAACTTTTTGCTCATTAAAATTTCATGCACAGTTTGAAGGCGAACAAGCTTTGAGTGGGACGGGCCCTCCTGTCAATATTGAATGCCGTAATGCCATTGTCACATTAACCTTGGCCTCTGAAGATACTTTTTCCATTCAGGAGATAATAGACTAAAAGAATAGAATAGCATAAAAAAGAATAGAACAAAATATACAGTTTGATGACCGTCGGTTTGAAAATTTACTTACCTTCAAACAAACAAAGAAATAAACAAGACACGATCTCCATAAAATTAAACAAGTAAATAACTGAAACACAAATCTTCAAACAACGTAAATAAGAAATAAATAACTATTCAGCTAATCTAAATTAAAAATAAAAAAACGAACGAAGAGAATGTCGACAAAACGACAGCGATTGTAGATGAACCACAGATAAAATCAGATTATGCTATAGAAAATTAAGTTGTGATTATTGACATTTATATTGTAGGCAAGGACAAAATTATTTTGTGACGCTTTGTTCTTGATCATGGTAATCTAAAGTTGCCAAATCCTGTCGATGAGACTATTTCATGAAAGTCGTTGAACCATGGAGGTAGTCTCTACCTCCATGGTTGAACAGAGGAGGAAAAACGTCTGGAAAACTATGTCTCATCTGTCATGTATTTCATCCATGTACAACATTTTCATCAATTTCCCTGGATTTATCAATTATTTTCTCAGTCTGTCTCTGACATGTTAAAGGGAGGGGGTCATCCCGACTGCGGTTGTGCGTATGGGACCTATACAAAGGGTCTGTTGCCATGCACATCGTATCCAAACACCCACCATGCATATTCCATCATCCCTTGATGCATGTCAATTTTTTTTTTAAATGGCAGCTGTACCGAAACTGGTGACCGTGGCCGAGGCCGCTTCATGTATAATAAGGGACGCAACATAAGTTAATTTGACAAAGCCTTTCAGTGCTTGGAATTCTGCAAAACGGGTGAACTATGGACATTCTTCAAGTGTTGAATTTGCTTCGCATTTGCAAGACACCCATTGCAAATTCCTGTAAAGAAGCGATGTTTATCAATAAGAAGTTCGCGCAGCCGCAGACGGCACAAAAATGAACTCTCCCTCCCCCTTTGCCACACTTGCCGCCACACCACACAATCGAAGATGCACATACTTATCACCTTATCATCTTTTGTAGAATCTAGCGTCTCTTTGTTGATTTTTCTGATGTACTGAGATTCCGACAGCGCAAACAGCTCGTCGCCTCGGTGCATAAAATTCACCATACAGTTGTCGCCAGGCGTTGGCACTTGAAAGTGGGACGCCATTCTCTGAAAAATAGTCCTACACGGATCGGGATGGCCGATCGTGCCGAATTCGGTGCAGACGATCCTGTTCGCCGCCATGTTTTTGTTGTAGCTGTCGCTCCGAAGAAATTGACTCTGGTATGTAACCTTTTTTGGAACATAGAAAAAAATGTTGCCTATTAGACAAACTGAAATTTGGTCCGTGATTTCAGCAAATTTAGTTCTACCATGGTTCTACAACTTTACTTTTTTAAGGTAGTATGCACCTCGAAAGTGAAAGACTTAAACTTTTGCTTAAACTTTCCTCAATGAAACTTTCAGCCATTCTCTTACTAAATCAAGAATAAAAATCCGGGGGTCACCCTGCAAATTTTGGTGCTAGAGAAACAAATAACCCAAAATTTACCGATATTAAAAATTCAAAATGGCCGCCATCCCTGTGTTAACTCTATGGAAAAAAAAATGATTTTTTTTATTTTCGAAAAACTAAGCCAAAGAAAAGTTTTCTTACACCAAAAGCTTTAAAATGAACCCCACAAGTGGTATATCGGGAAAAAAATTGTAAAATTTTGCGAGTCCGAATGGTTCTCGCATTTAGTGGACGTGTGGAGTTTGTCAATCTTTTGTTCTCCATTGAATTTTTTGACAAATAAATTTCATGTAAGACAAATCTGACAACAGTAAAGACACTGTTCGCGATCACAGGGATCGCCTTTATTCTAGCCTGTAAGAGGATTATGAAGGTGTGATAGCCTTTTGTTTTCCATTGAAATTGTATTCTGGTGGGTTAAATTTTCTGATGAGACAATCTGGTGCCAACACAGGCCTTTAAACGGAGGTGTTGCAGTGTGTATCAAGGAGCACATGCACCGGCCACACGGCCATTCCTACTGAAAAATTCTCCTATTGTATTTTGGTCGAATCAAATGAGTTGCGAATAATTCCGATACTCAAAATGCATTTGCTTCATAAAGACGAAAAGTAATTTTCCGTAAAGTATCTCTTTTAGT
>LD347726.1:484258-496730 GCA_001465055.1 Ptychodera flava
TAACCGTACATGACGGTGTGTACAAAGCAATTTATCATAGCTGAGAAGAATGCTGTAATGAGATATGGAAATAAAAAACAGATGAATAAAGGCATTGAGAACTGTTTCTTGGTTCATTTTCATTTTTCAAGCTGCTTCTGAATCTATAAGTTGACTGTACAGGGAATAGAGGGCAACAGGTTAGAACCTATTCAGAAGGTAATAAAGTTTGACTTCTTATAAAGGGACAAAGTCGGCCATTTTTGATGAATTTTGTTTGATACGAGATACTACTTATATTGTTTGACATGATCAAAGATACTGAATGAATGAGTGACCATGCATATATTCGACCCCGGTTTTAGACATAATAAATGAAAGCATTGCGAAAATGAATTAATGGTCATGACCATTAATTTGTTTTTGCGATGGTTTCATTTGTCTAAAAGCAGGTCGAATATATGCATGGTCACCCATTCATTCAGTATATTTCAACATGTCAAACAATATAAGTAGTATCTGGTATCAAACAAAATTCATCAAAAATGGCCAACTTAGTCCCTTTAATGCTGCAATAGGGTTGGACCTCTCTTGAGGGCAATAGGCTAGGGCCTCTCCAGACTGCAATAGGTAATAGGGCTTCTTTATAAGGCAATATAGTAGGGCCTCTTTAGAGGGCAATAATGTTGGACCTCTTCAAAAGGTATAGGGTTGGACCTTTTCAGAAGGTGACTATACTTTACGCTGCAAAAGGGTTGTCCTTTAAAGGCATGGTTCAGGCATCAGATTGTCTTGCCAGGAAATTTACTCACTAGATTACAATTGCAATGGAAAACAAAAGGCTATGACACCTTCATAATCCTCTTACAGACTAGAACAAACTCGATCCCTGGGATCAATTCCCCTGCCTTTAACAGGGCAATAGGGTTGCAAAAATAAATGTAAACTTTCAAGGGTTTTCCCAGATATTACGTTAGAGAATGTAACATCTCCAAAATATCAGAATAAAATACAAATAACTTGAGGCAGTTTGACCACTCATGTAAGGAAGTGGGGGGGTCTTGGGGGGCACTTTTGAAAGGGGAGGGTGGTTATCACCTCTGGGGAAGTTGCAGTTGTCTTGGGAATGGTGATTATATCATTAAAGGGGGGTGCTGGGTAGCTGTCACATGGGCAAGTGTGAGGTTGATGTACTTGACATTAGAAATTTACCTTGACCTCCAGGGACCCACTTAACTCCAATCCACCAAAGCATTGGCATCGTTGTGTGATGATACACGTGTAAAAATGATATCTGATTGTTCTTTTTCCGTAAAATGAAGATAAACTGTAAAAAAAAGGACAAAAATGACTATTGATAGAAGCTTTTTGGACTCAACCGCTCTATTCACACCAAAAAGACGCCATTGATAATTATTTTACAAGGAAAAGATGGGTTTCTTTGCACGAGGACCAGCGGTGGCAAGTCTGTATGCTACCAGGCATGGCAGCGCTAGAGCATTTACAAGATTGTTCAACCTACACAAACATCCGCAATAATTCATTACATCCCAAATTTTAGAGACATAATTCACTATTCCATTAATGCCTCTGAAAACATATGAATTGTGCATACTTTGTAGTAATATTACATTTTCGTTCAAAAACAAATATTTCTACAGCCAGTGGCTTTAACTTTTGAAAATTTTTTTTTGCACATATTTTTGTTTCCATGGTCACCAATACTCTCTTGTTCTACTCCCCAAAGCATGTTGAGATACTCAGTATTCAGCTTGTCAACTCAGCCTACATGTGTAGACTGCGTTGTTATTGTTGACATTCTGGTCTGGACTAGAATTAAAATATACACAATAACTGTGCATTTTACATGTATAGACATAGTGTTTTCAAGTGAAGTAGATGTTTGTTTCAACCAGCACTTGGAAAAAAGCCGAGAGACTGTGATTTACACATACAGCAAAAACAGTGAAAAAATAATTAAGGTAGTTTGTGCCTCGAAAGTGAAAGACTTAAACTTTTGCTCAAAATTTCCTGAAGGAATCTCTTAACAATTCTCTTTCAAAATCAAGAATAAAAAATCGGGGGTCATCATGCAAATTTTGCACAAGAGAAAAAAATAACCCAAGATTTACCAATATTCAAAATTCAAAATGGCTGCCATCCCTGTGTTAACTCTATGGAGAAAAATAAAAGTTTCTAATTTCAAAAAACTAAGCCAGTGAAAAGTTTTCTTACAACAAGAGCTTTAAAACAACAAGTGGTATCTCAGAAAAGAATTGTAAAAGTTTGAGAGTCTGAATATCTGTCCCCGAAGCACGTTCTACCTTAAAAATACATCTACTGGACCTTAAGATGCTACAAGAGAACTGAAATTGGAAAAACTGATACATATCTAGTGATACAAAAAACCCCACTGATTTGATGCAGTTACATTCTCTGTTTCAATATAAGAGGAATGGATACATTGTACATACCGTGTCCATAAATTCTATAAGTTTTGAAAAGAAAAACCACCAGCAGGCTTTTGCTAGCTGAAAAAAAGAAATAGAGTAATGCGAATAATTAGAACAAAGATTATGATTGGATTATTGGATGCTATCAGTGCATCTGAACGCTTTCTATGAGTACTACGAATGACAATATGGCAGTTTTATGGGAAATTTGAATGGTCTGGAACAAAACAAACGATATTAAAAGATGCAACATTGAGGGCGCTAAATGCCATTTCCGAATATGATTGACAGTCTGGAGGTCTGTTGATCATAATCACTGATGCTCAAGAAATGTAATTTGTGAGTTAAAGGGGAGAGATACAGTATAGACAAGGAACAAGTATTTATGTGCGGTTTAAAGTGTGTGGTCTCAGCTAAATGCATTTATATGTCTCCAATGCAGTAGTATCTCTGTGTTTATCAATATAAAAATGAGACACAAATTACGACAACCTAAAATACAAAACAAAATCTCATTTGAACTCTGACGAAAGAATATAGACTACTTGGAACGTTGAAAAACTGTAAATGTAAATTTTGATTATCTATATTCAGGTATAGATTTTGTACAAGGTGTCTGTGAATGACAGTCTGGTAATTGTCCATACATGGTAAACAGCACAGTTTTCCTGAAACTAATTCCCCGTCGAGGATTTTCGTTTTTAGGGGCGGAAGGGGGTTGACACCAAAATATAAAAGGAATTACGTTTCTAGAATGCCTGCTTTTATGATTGACGATCCATTACAAGGACAGATACAGTGATCATGGTCCCCCACTTGCAGACAACTAAGCTCTCCAAAGTCACATATTTAATGAAACCATCCTTCTCCCTAAACGTGGATAGATATTTGGATTGCGAGCACACTGTCAGATAAATTTCTTTGTAATGGTCTATGAAAAAAAGTTTGAATGAAATCGCTCCAGGTATCTCTGAGATATCTGCGTGAACGGACGGACGCACGTACGCACAGTCATGACCAAACCTATAAGTCCCCCCGGACGGTGTCTGTGGGGACTAAAAACTACTGAAGAGGAGCAAAATGTACAACACCAGTCTTACAATAAATGAGTTATTGAACTTGATCAAAATAAGACAGAAAAATGTGTCTGCATCATAAATCTACAGATGAATATACACACTTAGTGGACAACCAAAGTGTTGCGATACGTACCATTACAGCCGAGGGGTCGTCACTGTAATCCATTTTTGCACACGCCCAGCTGAACCCAGGACGGGGCCAAGCTGATCTAAGAAACTGTTGATGTTAAAGTTAAAGTGGTGCCATACAGTCATTTTAAATCCAAAAATTGAAGATGTTTAGACTGATATGTTGAAAAAGTTATGATTTTGAAGAATGCACCTCTTATTGTGATACGATGAGAGGTTGGGGAGAGGGAACCATATTCATTATAAGTTAAGGGTTTCATATCCGTCCAGCCACTGAGATAAAATTACACTCACGAGTTTTGTGTGAAATCTTATAGATTATACAGTCTGAAAAAAATCATTAAAAGTGACAGACATACAGCATTATTTTACAAGCTGTATGAAAAAAAAATACTATGATATATTTCCTTTGTGACACATAGAGACTGTGATTTAATTGATATTGGGATGCGAAAAGTGATTGTGCTTTTTCAGGATTTAGAAAAACAAACTTTAAAATACATTGCCTCTTTGACTAGTTCAGGAATAGTTGCTACACATTGTCAACAGTGCTATTGAAAAAAGGCACTATGGTCAAAGAACTTAAGCTCACGCGTGATAGTTTCACAAGGTCATTTCTTGGTAAAAATCGATAAAACTTACCAGTTGAAACATATACGCTGACAGGACAACTAAAAATGCATTGTATAGAATCATAAACTGTCGTAAATCAAACGGTTTTCTTTTTGCCATAAACTTTGGCCCCTGCCACACAATGATAAGGTACGCGACGACGGCGCCATACGTCACCCATGGCGTCTGTATCAAAGGCCAGTCTTTCGATCTTGGGTCTTGAAAAAACGAAAATAAAATAAAAGCATTATTTCGAGTAGGCTGAAAATTATGTGAAACGTTTCAAATCCATGTGAGTCTACTAGTAAAAATAGCTTAGATCAAAAATTGCATCGTAGTAATTGAGGAAAACAATGTCATTACTCAAGTGAAAATATTCAGGAAATATCTTAAGGAATTTAACTTTTCAACCTGGGCATAACATATTCTCATCATCAACGGTGCCCAGTGGATACATTAGTATGTTCACCCCAAAAATACCCTGTAAACAGCTCCGCAGTGTATGGTGATCTAAAATATGCAACAATTCTTGTACTTTTAAGGGGAGAGGGTCGTTTGAACTGAGCTCCAAGGCTGTATGGGACCCACACTGTAAACACACCGTATCCAAGCTTGGTGATTAATGAACGTGAAAACATGTTTTGCCATGATATGGGCGATCATAAAATCTAATGTTGCAGCTATGGTGGTGTGATACGTCTACATATGGTGCATGAAATATATTGTTTGTAAACAAGAAAGTTGCGCAGGCGCAGTTCTGACAACCCCTTCCCTTTCACTCATGTTGAACACATTCATAAACTCTCCTCATCAGCATCAATGAAAAAGTCAAGGTGCATCAAACTAGCCTATCAGTATAATGTTTTTGTAGTACCGTTACAGGAAGCAGTTAGCATTAATGAATTGTATAGTTTGTGCAAGTTTAAACCGTTACTCTTCAACAATGAATTAATTCCACTCAAACATAAACTAAACAAACACTGTAAAAAAGAGGAAGTGGTCGCAGTAGGTGTGAAAATTGGCTTTTTTTTCATCTACTTCAGTAAAACTGAATGAAAATGGGTTTGATTAGGAAATGATATGAAAAAATGAATAAAGAGGAACTTCTGTAAAGAGACGTCAACAACGACCTCAAAATAGAACGAACAATATTGCTCAAAAAGTTCACAAATGTTTTTTAATACATCATTTGAACAGAAGTCATGTAACAGACTTAAAAAATATTATACATTATCAAAAAAAACTATATCACCAAATATGAAGCAGATGACATTTAGAAATGATACCGCAAAACGGTGAAAAAGAATAATTATTTCACATTGTTGATTGACTCTTTCTTCATTTTTTAATTATTGCAACTACAGAAAGATGTTAGAGAACTTTAAAAACACCTCCTACCTGTGCCGTTTTCACACCAATCGATGAAATTTCTTAGTTTCTGTTCCAGAGTCGACATCATGTTCTAGATGAGTGTTCGCTCTTGACACCTGCAACTTAGGTATGAGACACGGGCCGTGTTAATTATCACAAACAAAAAGAACAAAGAGACATGCCGTGGAATGTCTACAATACCGTGACCTTTGATCCCATAACCTCATCTGACCTTTACTTCGTTATCTAACCTGACCTGATGTCTGATTTATGGCTTTGTCTTGCCAATATTTCATCTCAAGCAACCAATGATTTTGAAGTCCATTCTGAACAAAGTGGGGAAAAGTCCTATGTAAGATTTGCATCAGCTTTTGTAAATAAAATTCTTGAATATGAAAAGCTCAAAGTTTCGGCTGTAGATTTCCTTATTTGCATACGTAATCCCTGCACTGTTTCGTCAGAGAACAGACAATGACTCACAAAGGCCTTCATTATGAACATGAAAAAAAGAAAAATGAAGAAAACAATTATACACATTCTGTGCATTTGTATTACAAATCATATTTAAGTTTGTTATCAGTATCATAGCAACAATAATTTTGATGTGACTTCCTTTTAAAAACAAAAAACACTATATCAGTGTTGACCTGGATTGTCAACAGTCACTTGTGCTGTTGTGTGGCCTTTGTACGTCAGTACAGCTCAAACATTTCTCCTTGTGACTTTGGCACTCACCCTCGAGCCTATGGCTTTTGGTCGTTAGGAAAAGCATGTTACATGGCACTCACTGCTTTGGTATTTTTTGGCAAAGAAGGCATGGGGTCCTGTCGACAGTATAGGGCTGACCAATTGCTAAGATAAACTAAAAATTAAAGAACTTTTGTTTTAGAAGCAACAACTGTCCTCCATAGGTATCGTCATGTACTGTCTTACAAGTCTTATGTGTGATTCTTGACAGCTCACATACGGAGAATTATTTGGGGTGATTTCTGAAACAGGACGTCAGAGCAGACACAGCAAAGAAGCAGTCTCCCCCTTAACTGTCTACAATCAGAGCGCTCAGTGAGGAGGGAGGTAGTGGTGGGGAGGGGAGGGGCGTGAATCTCTCAAAGTACCCCTAATGACCTAGCACTAGTTTCACAGATATTAGACAATGTGGTTTTGATACTGACATGTACCACTACTTGATAATCACCATTTAATGATAAGCCATCTGGTGAAAACTGTTTTATCACCCATACAGGCAGCTTTAATCTTCAATGCAAACACACTATGTAATGAATAAGCTCTGGTATAAGTTTGTTTAGCACTTGAAACTATTGCAATTATAGAGATTCTTATTTCTTCACTGAAGTCAATTGATCAACCTTTGGTATAAACCAATTACCATTATTACTCAAAAAATGTGGTTGAAATTTCTGGGTGAGTCATGACATATGATGAACATGACCTGAGTTTGTAGTGTAGTTAACTGTTATGTTAGTCTTTTAAGGTAGAATGCACCTTGGGGACAGTCCCTCGGGGACTCTCAAACTTTTACAATTCTTTTCTGATCTACCACTTGTGGGGGCTCATTTTAAAGCTCTTGGTGTAAGAAAACTTTTTACTGGCTTAGTTTCTTTGAATTCAAATATTGTATTTTTCTCCATAGAGTTAACACAGGGACGGTGGCCATTTTGAATTTTAAATATCAGTAAATCTTGGGTTATTTGTTTCTCTATAAGCAAAATTTGCACGTGACCCCCGATTTTTATTCTTGATTTTGAATGAGAAAGGTTGAAATATTCCATAGGGAAAGTTTGAGCAAAATTTAAGTCTTTCACTTTCAAGGCACATACTACCTTAATACCTCTGTTATGGCAACAGCAAATTTCAACAATGATTTTGTGAGGAGATACATAAACATACTTACCCTATCACTAAGCTTTAATATGTTGTATAATTTGTTTCTAGATTATTCAAAGATTGCCTGCATGCCAGTATTAAACAATCCCTGAAGACAGGACAAAAACAATGCCATGCATATAGTGTGTATTGTGTCTGTCTACCACTGAGTCAATTGCTCATAGAATTTTTAGAAGTGATAGACAAGGCGGTTGATTTGACAGCCATGGAGTTATTTAGGAAGGCTCATATGGTTTTATTCAGAGTTACATAGCCAAGCTTGCCTTTGTTAATTACATTCATTTAGCAGACTGTGCCTGGTGTAATATGACAAAAGAAACAAGGTTGTTTCCTGTTTTCCTTTTCCCATCAGGAAAGAATTATAAATGCTGGATTCGAATGAGGAAGCAAAACCAGTAAAAGTTTGATATTTCTGTTTCTCCTTTTTACTGTGTAGTTCAGAGCGTAGAAAAAATGTAGGGGATAGCACTCGATAATATTTACCCACTGGTGAAATCAGGTAGGGAAAATTTCTGCTGATGAAAATGTGATAATTGAATGATGGCATTGATAAACTCTGCAACTTGAAACTCTTTGGGACCGTGATACAAGAATTGAAAAAAAAGTTCATTCCCTCATGAATTATGTTTCTGAATGGCTAGCTTTGCTTTAATATATCGCTTTACTGTAGCTTCGCTTGGGTCGCAGAAGTCAGAACAAAGCAAAGCCACAAAAGTGGGATAAAGAAACCGGCCTTTCAAATAACGGTAGGACTGAGTACAAAAGTTGTCTTCACACAAAAGGCTTGTACCTTTACGCGACATGTTGCGACACTGTCGCACTTTGTCCTGAGAGGACCGAGCAAATACTGAATAAAACATTAGCGTCGTTGGCAAGGTGACAATATTTGGCGGGGGAATTTGATTTGTTCAAAATATGCTGAAGTTGAAATGATTTGAAGACAGACCATAGACATTAGCAGGGCCAGGCCTACCTATCTGAACAGAAATTTGTTATAGGTCGACCCCGGGAGGTCGACCTAATATTTTGTCGTGTACATTCAATACACCTATTAGTACTTGAAACTTCGTGAATAAAAGCCACGCAGGCGCAACAGTAAAAGTAATTTCAAGAACTCGGTCAGTGTCGTGACAGGCGACCTCTCGGTGCCGCATTTGTCAGCTATAACTGATATCGCTGACAGTCGCAGTCGGCAACATCAGGGCTACGCTAGAATTCCATGCTTCTTTATAAATTAGTTCATATGCTCTTTTGACCCACACGCAGCAATAAGCAAACAAAAGCCATTGGTAACGCGAAAGCCGTCCCAGGTAAACAAAAAAACCCGGCCCACACAGAACTGACAGAGTTTAATTGACCTTGTAGTATGGGTTTAACCTTAACAAGGTCAGTACATTTTCCCAATAAAAATTGGGAAAAGTGACTGGTATGATTAAAAATTTGGGGCACTACATTAGCACCACTGGGCAGAATTGCGCCTTCCGTGGTTCACTTGCAATTACACTAACGTTGAATTTTTGAGGACTGAATGTGTCATAATTACAGAAAAGCCCTGTTTCACCACATTAACGCAGCTGTCTGTGCGCAAATGGTGTTGATGAAACGAGTGCGCCGGTACACTTTCGATATTCAATAATGTAGGCTTTTACTGATACACGCTTCCTGTCGCGCTATCCAAACGCGCGACGTGAAGAACACAACTTACTGAAAAATCCAGGCAGTCTACATACCTTCAACCGTCAACTAACCGATGTACTACCAATTTCAGCTTTTACGACCGCGGGATTATAAACAGCGGCGATGTTTTCCACACGGGCATCCCGAATATGTATGATGCCCCGGCGTTGAGGATAAGCTGGCAGTACAAGTGCAACGCTCTTTGAATGGAGGAACTCTCTAGGTGTGGGAAATATCTACCCATGATTTATTATCCCGCTTTTGTATGGCTGTTCATAAGTGTTGTTATCTTCTTTAGTGTAAAATACGATATCGAATTCTGACCGATTCTTTTCTAAGCTATAAACGGAAAAAATATCCCTGAACCCCCAAAATATCGGTTCCCTCGATTGGAAGTGAGAGTGAATGCCCCTAAAAATAGAGTAGAATGGTCCAAGTTACGGACATGGAGAGGAATGAGTTAGCCAATCGAACACTCTGTGACATTTGTGTACCCCGCATACTAACTAGTACGCGATGTTTGATTGGTTAAAATTGACACTTCCTAGGTTCGCTACACTAAATATTTTTTATAGCAACGAGTGTTGGTGTTAGGCGGTCGGTATGACCCTTGGTCACTCGCCAAAGGTGTAAGTGTACAAGCGCTTAAATGTTGTCCCTTTCCTGAAGCCTGCATTTTGACTTCTGCATTTTGGTAAGTCGCTGAATGTGTGTGATATTCGAAGAATGCATTAGCAAGCACCACGGGCGGGGGAGGGGAGAGCACTTTTCTCATCATGCTCCTTCGGCCTTCCGATTATGTTCGGAACAATTTCAAAGGATCATTTGGATAAACTGTAATTTCTCGCTGATTCAACTATTGCTTGGATAATCACAAATACAGATTTATAAGTGCAGCTCGCCAGTGGGCAGTGATTGACCGACTGCGATTTAATGTATGGCCTTCTGTGTCTGCCCGCTCACACGATGTTGAACTTTGCCCTCTGATTTTGCCTTGCGATCCAGACCGCAGCTCACAGACATGATAATTACCTGCTTGGCATCATGGTCATTCGAATTGTAATATCTTTTATTCACGGAAGCGCTTACAATCGACCGAATGCATCGATGAATTTGGTACCCGCACTTGGCAAACGACAATTATCGCTTGGATCGTATTCCTACGGAACTGTGTCGCGACTATTCGTGTTCGATAAACCATCTGGACAAGGGCATTAATTATTTATAGTGTGATAGCGCCGGGTATAATAATATGGGCTGATCTGCTATTCACAGATAGATCATCACCGTAGAACAAACCGACTTAGTGTCATTACTCAGCTCCAACACAGCTGAATTTCTGTCCTCTTTGTCATTGCTATGACAACAGGCATCAAATACATACCTCGCGAATACCTGGACGTTACATAATAGGCCTTAAAATAGACAGTGTTCTTGCAAATATACAGTTTGTGTACTCATTGCAATATTAATGACATTGAAGTGTGAGCTATCACCGATTGTAACTTTGTGTACTCATTGCAATATTAATGATATTGAAGTGTGAGCTATCATTGATTGTAACCTTGCTATGCGCAAAATGACATTTACCTTTTAAAATAAATGAAACTGAAAAATGAAAATTATGGTAAATAGCCACCTTTGTTAGTTAACATATGTTGGGAAATATATTCCTGTATTATTACTCTTCTAAGATATCTACCTTCAGCCCTGGAGCTCCATGCTTCACCTGAGACACGTACTTCAGGTCACAGGACTCCTCACCCATATTGTACTGTCTCTCACCCAATTGTTATAGTAATATGCACACTGTGTGTAGCCACTGACTAATCTATTATTAGCTTAGTAATAAAGCAGTCTTCCGTAACAGACGACTTTGTCTTCCGACTGCTTTCTCAGACCTTGTCATATTCCTCATAATGTTATTTGTATAGCATACAGTACATTCTAAGTTTAAACTCCCTGAAAGTATAAGTAAGAAAAAAAACGTTCTGCAGCACAACTCTGTGAAGTAGGGCAAGTCAGTTTGGAACTGCAAGAATTGTGTTTGCATAGGTTTTTGTTGGCTTTTGACACAAAAGAAAACTATAATTTTTCAGGTTAATGGACATGCCCATGGCAGTAGCTAGCACACAGTGTGTTACCTCCATGATTAAAAGTAGGTGACTGTAACGGTTTGGTTGTCAGAAAAGTTGTATATTATTTTTCCCTGACTGAGTAAATGACAAAGACCAGCTTGAACTTTGACCTTGACATGTGCGACACTGCTCGGCCTTGCATGAATAGTAGTTTTTCTAAAGGATCGGCTGTCTGTCAAATCAGGTCTCTTGGTTTCAAGTTTTATGTGTTTGGACATGTTTCATGACCACCTTACGAAAAAAGAAAAAAAAATATCAGGAATTACTCCTTAGTTTGACCCAATTAAAACAACCATAAGAAAAAGCTCAACATAGTTGTTTTTGTTGTTGTCAGTGTTGTCAGTGTTATTGTTATTTAACAATAGATAAGCCAGACATAGGATAATCAACATTTATCCAGATTTGATCTGATAGTGTTGTACATTCACAAAGTGGACTGATAATATTTGTAAGGTGTACTGCACCACGATCCGGAATCGATCTGTTAAGAGCTTGTTTAAACACCACTGAAAACACTGATATTAATAATATAACAGGACAATAGTTGAAGATGTATTGTGTGCTTTTTTTGTTTTAAAGAAACAAGGATGGGTCTGTGAAGTGTTTGTTAACAACTGAAATAATTGGCCAAAGTCTGTTTTATTGTTAGCTCACATTGTCAACTAGCAAGGTTTCACACCCCCACTAACAAGCGTCATGCCCTAGTCTTTGTTGGCTTAAAGATAAAATCAATGATGGTTCTTTGCCACTCAGGGTTTGTACTAGTAGAGTGATCAATGCTGTATACTGACTCCTGTGGTTATGTAGGGTGATAAATGCTGTATTACTGACTCCTTCAGTGGATTTTGTAGGGTGATAAATGCTGTGTATTGACTCCCACGGTGGGTTTTGCAGGGATCGACTTATTAATGCTGTATACCCCCGGTATATGAACTCCACTGGATTTGTACGGTAGGGTGATAAAATGCTGTATGTTACTCTTCCACGGGCCGGGGTTTTATAGAGACTGATAAATGCTATATATAGACTCCATCCCTGGATTTGTAAGGTGAGAAAGGCAGTATATTGACTGCTTCACTGGGTTTTGTAGGGTGATAATGCTGTACATGCCATGGAATCAGCTCAAATA